>AWOL01S0012887.1:52955-69541 GCA_000715115.1 Nicotiana otophora | reverse complement strand
TCATATTATGTTGCTTCATTGGATTATGTATATGTTGTTAGGATTGGTTTCTGAGGTTCTCTGGCAGGTGGATAGGCCCAATTACAGAGGAGACTCTGCCGAAATTTCTGAAATAATTGTTGGAGTTAGTCAAATTTGGGAGTTTGAGATGTGCGAAAAAAGAAGAGTTGTGTTATGTTAAGTGTTTAGGGACGGACTTTACTCCTCATTCGAGGACGAATGATCATAAGCAGGGGAGAATGTAAGGCCCCGTTAAAATATTTTCTAATGATTTAATATTTTAAAGTACGCCAACGGTATTTGGGAATACCGTGTTAGAGTATTAAAGGAGACCCATGGGATAGAACCACATTATTTAGAAATGAAAGATATATGTTTAAGGTGTGTTGAAACATACTAAGTAGTTTTGTGAATGGAAAAAATTCATGTTGAACAAGTAGGATACATTAAGTGGAAAGGATGTCTCAATTCGCACATGATCCTACTTCAAACGCATGTTGCTACTAAACTATAACGACTTATGGGATGATCTACCTATAATGTTGAAGCCCTTTGAGTATAGTTTCTAACGCTTTAAATCGTTCATCATTTGGAAATTCCTACAAGAAGTTATGTTCGAATACCCAAAGGCTGGCTTGTAGCACACTAGACCAGGCTATAACCCTCACGAGGCCAGGTCTGTAGTACGCTAGACCTGGATATACCCCTTGCGAGGCTAGGTCTATAGCACGCTAGATCAGGCTATAAACCTTGCGAGACCAGGTCTGTAGCACGCTAGACCAGGCTATAACCCTCACGAGGCCAGGTCTGTAGCTCGCTACAGAGCTCGCGAGGCCAGGTCTGTAGCCCGATCCAGAACAGTATTGAAGAAACGCGAACCGCGCTTATTATTATGCGGCCGCGAAATCTTAGACATCCCTTCTCGACCATACGTCTAGCCTTCACATAAGAAATAACTGTGCTGGTAGAGTGGCCAGGAGTCCCTCTCCACTCAAATCGAGGCAATCCCGGCATGGAATTTTGTAGTTAAAAAAATCTTGACATTTTCCATGCGGTTTTATGTATTAAAGAAATTGAGCTGAAAAGCATATTAAACATTATGTTGAGGCTATGTGCAAGTATTTTGGGACCCACAGAGGTCATATTATTGTGAATTATTTATTTTAAATTGAAAATTCATACTCAATCATATTCATTTCATTACATATCATATCTCAGTCTTTGTTGTTACTTTTGATACATCATATCATTGACATTATGAGCCCATGAGAGAGAGACTGGAAAGATTAATGACTGAGGGAGGCCGGGGGCTTATCTTGGTAACCCCACCCAATCTCGTTATATAAGCATTATGGACCATGTTTTTTGGAAAATGTGATTCTTTTAGAGTGAGAGAGAGTGCTTAGAGTGGGGGAGTGATCTTCAATCAATTATCCATCAATTCTTGCTCAAATCATTGAAGATTAATAAGGAAGATTCACTAAGTCTTCACCCTAGAGGTAAGGTTCTACACCTTACCCCTAATTTCGAAATTTATCTTTACATGGTTAAGTAGCAAGATCAATTTGGGCATGAGAGTTGTTTATTTTACATGAATGTGTTATCAAGGGGTATATGAAGATTGTTGAACTAAAAATGGTAAAGAATGGGTTGTGGGATGATGGAATCCTCCATAAAAGGACCTTAAAACCTTAATGCACACCAAGTGTTTAATAATATGCTCAAATGAGCTAAAACCATGATTATCTTCCTAATTGTGGTTCAACTTGTTATATTTCCAAAATAGATTGAAGTTGCTAAGAATTCCAGATTATTTTAGAGTTTAAGGAAGCTCCATTGAGGTATGTTGGCTAAACCCCCTTCTTCTTAGAATCAAATCCCAATGTGTTCATGTGATTGGAGTAAGTCCTTGATCATTATTGAATTGGTGATTCCTAATGTGGTTGTGTTGAAGGATGTTTGTTCAATGTTCATTCTAAATGCTTCATCATGTCATCTTGACATTTGAGAAATTGTTCAAAATGTGAAATATTTGTTAGGAATATTAAGACTTCATGTCAAGATCGAAATAAAGGTTGTTGTGCGAAATTGTATGAAAAACCTCTATGTGTCTAAGATTCTCAAACTTTCTCATATGTGAATCTAATGTCTTGAATGGGAATCCTTATTGTTGAGGATAATGATAATGATATTTGAATGTAGAAAAAGGGTACTGGAACTATGAAATACGGCCAAATGCCAAGAATGACTTTGTAATTGAAATCACTAGTGCCTATGAATTGAAAGTATATGAAAGAAGTACGATATGAAATGATTGACAGAAAATGGTTGATGTCTCAAGTGAGATGGCCTAGCCTATCCGGCCGAGATCGGACTCCATGTAAGAACACGACGGTATTGTGGATTAAATTATGAAAATGGTTGATGTCTCAAGTGAAATGGCCTAGCCGATCGGGCCGAGATCGGACTTCGTATAAGAACACGGTGGTATTGTGGATTAAATTGTGAAAATAGTTGATATCTCAAGTGAGATGGCCTAGACGATCGGGACGAGATCGGACTCGTGTAAGAACACGGTGGTATTGTGTATGAAATTGTAAAAATAGTTGATGTCTCAAGTGAGATGGCCTAGCCGATCGGGCCGTGATCGGACGCCATGCCGCACATATGGCGGTAACTGTTCTGGAAATGATAATTGGAATTGTGGATATGGTTGATGTCTCAAATGAGATGACCTAGCCGATCTGGTCGAGATCGGACTCCATGTAAGAACATGGTGGTATTGTGGATTGTGGCATATGACACTAAAGATTACCCAATCTAATAAGATGGAAATTGACTTGAGAACTTATGTGATCCTTACTTGATGTTTTAGTATTGTTTTGAAGCTCTTATTGAACTCATGACTGTTTTTCCCTTATATTATTGTCCATTATATTGAGATGGTGTTTTAGCTTTACATACTAGTACTATTCGACGATACTAACGTCCCTTTTGCCGGGGACATTGCATCTTTAAATAGATGCAGGTGGTTACATAGCAACAATGTTGATCGCAGTTAGTGGTACATCATCATCTTCCCAGCAGACTCGGTGAGCCCCATTTCATTCCGGGGTCATGTATTGTACCTTTTATTTATATTGTGGTCACTGTTTGAGGCATAGCCGAGGCCTTGTTGCCGGCACCATCTTTACTCTCTTTTGTATCTTTAGAGGCTTCGTAGACACTATGTGGGTTGTATATAGGTGTTGAGAATGTTAAACCAGTTATGTTGTGTTTGATCACTTGTTCCATTCGAATTATAAGAAATATGTATTTTGAGACTTAAAGGCACAATGGCTAATCAAATGATTTAGCATCGTATGTATGAACTTTCTGCTGTATAATTTATGAAATCATGTCTTTTCTTGATCATGGGTGAATTGGGTAGAAAGAATCTAATAGGCTTTCTAGACCGGATTTACTCGGTTGAGTGCCGGTCGCGCTCCTTGGTTTTGGGGCATGACAGTTGAAACCTATAAATTTTCCTCTTTTGATGATGACAAACTTATAATTGAACATCCCAAAAAAAAAGCATAGAACCAGACAGTGAACCAGAAAAGCCTAAAGTTTCCCCATGAGTCTGTATTCCCCCTTAATCAGTACTCATTAATCAATTATGCACATTAATCTTCCCTCTTTTGGCATCATAAAAAGAAGAGCAACAAGTATATAGAAAAAAAAAGTCTAGCTTGAGTTAACTCATGCCACTTGTGTGCTGGTCTTAGTCGAATGTCCCCAAAATTAATGGTATTTAAAAAATAGTCATCACATACAATCATTGCTCTTCATCAATGTTTTTCTACTCTGATGGTAGAGTTTATACTATATTTACTCTACATGTCTTTTAAATTATCCATCAAAGTCTACCAGATTTGCTTGATTTTGTTATTTAGGGATTTTTCTACCGAACTAGTAGATCTTATGCTATATTTACTCTACATGTCTTTTAAATTATCCATCAAAGTCTACCAGATTTGCTTGATTTTGTTATTTAGGGATTTTTCTACCGAACTAGTAGATCTTATGCTATATTTACTCTACATGTCTTTTAAATTATCCATCAAAGTCTACCAGATTTGCTTGATTTTGTTATTTAGGGATTTTTCTACCGAACTAGTAGATCTTATGCTATATTTACTCTACCTATCTGTTAAGTTGTTCATTGAAGTCTACCCAACTGGCATACTTTTTTTGTGTTATTTTAACAAAGTGTTCTTCGAATTTACAACTTTAATCTATCAAACAACCCCAAATCTGCTCTAAATGATCTCAAATTTGAAATAAAAGCTTCCAAATACTAACAGAAACAATTCTCAATCACCAATTTAGTCAGATAACACCAAATCAAAAAGACTTAGTTTGTCTTTTTAATAATTTCTAAGGTTCAACAATAGAGTTTTGAGTTTTTTTACCGTATATCGCTAAGTTGCTTGAACTAAAAATTTAAGCATAAATTATCTACATTCAAACGATTAACAATAATGGATCATTATATTAGTCTTCTACTTTTCATCACCAAACAAGAATTTTAAGTTTTAAATATTGAAGAACTATGTTGTTCAAATAAAAAATGGGGAAATATTTCTAAAATCGAAAAAATGCACATTCCGCCAAGACCAGTCCCCCTTAAGGGACATGCCATGCAATCTTTTGCTTAATTTTAAGACATGGGCCTATAATACAAAGTAATTCTGCTTGTGTCAGGCCCGTCACAATTGCATATTTCAATGTGTTCTTGCGTTACAAAAAGAGAACCGAAGCAAGAACTTTTCTCTCTTTACCCTTTGATTCTAAGGTAAAGCACAAGTAGATGGAAGACCAATAACACTACCCATTACTTCATAGTTTTCAAACTTTAATCTTACTCCAAATTAATTCAGAATATAGCATGAAGAATTCTGAAGTCTAATTTGCAGATGTTTCTTCTTTTTGCATGGAAATCTAGGGTAAGGATTATCATGTTGTGAAGTCGATCGATGCTACATGTCTAATTGATTTTATCATGTTCTCTATTTAAAAATCTGTATGGGGAATTGAGGTATGTCTTTCCAACGGTTGAATGGAATAAGCTGGTCTGCAACAATAAAGGAGCATCAAAATGGAATTTCATTTTACTATTAAAATAATTAGAATTAGCTACGAACTTTGAAGCTAATTTATTGTTAAATCTCTCGTAGCTAATATAATTTTTTGTTAATTTGTCTCTAATCCATCGCTAAGTAAGATTAGCGACGAATTTTTATTGTTTAGCTACAAAATTTGTCCGTCGTTAATTCTTATTTTTAGTAGTATTTGGGGAGTTTTATTGATGATCTAACATGCCCTCTATGTTCTGTTGTGAATGAAGACATTGATCGCCCGTTCTCTTTGAATATATTCAAAATATAAAGAAATAAACAGACGAATAAGTCAAGGGAATTCAATATCTACTATACCCATAAAAGAAAAACTTTAACCTTATATAAACAGTATAATTTTCTGGCGAAGATGCAGCATGGGCGGATCCATCCTTTAGGGTAGGGGTGGTATGACACTCGTTAGATTGGTAAAATTATCATATATTTATATAGAAATTTTCTTAAACTAGGTTAATATTTGATCTTGCTACCCTTAATCGCAAACTAGACAAAGGTGTAATGGCTGGTAGACCTTTGTGAAAGCGTTTCTCGTATGCAAAATTCAAGTTCGAATTTATCTTGAACCCTATCTAACTTTCCTTTTTTGTTGTGCTTTTCATTTCCTTTGTCCAAGTCATTTTCTTTTTTGGCTACATCCCAATTTCCTATTTGTCGTTTATTATTTTTTATATTTTTTCCTCTATTCTATTATTTTATCTTTGGTCTTTAGCAAAGACACTCAAAAAAGAACCTCCTATATTTAAAATACCATAAAATAACAATTTATTTTAATTCAAATGTTTTTTTTTGGCAAAATCAAAAACTTGGGTCTTGATACAAATTTTGGATTGAGATTAAATTTGATTTTTATAATGTATTTTTTTATTATAACATAAAAAATTATGTTATTCTATGATTGTTAAATACAATTTAAATATCTTTACTATTAAATTATGATGAATATTTCGCAAGTATTGCTTAGAAAAATATGAGATTTTTTATTTTAATTTTTAGGATCTTGTAGTTTATCTAATTCTGCATTTACTTATGGTGTATAATTTATCTATTGAAGATATATTTTTATTTTTCTTATTATGATTGGTGGAATTCCCTTATTAAAGATGTTATTTTACTTGTGCAAATTTACTTTTAGCATAAAAAAAAGATGCAGTTCCCTAGTAAAAATATTGATTTTACTTGTATTGTTAATAATAAAGGTGTGAATCCTTCTTTAAAATGCTAATTATATTTGATTCTTGATGTCTGAGATGTAATTTTTATACAACAACAACAACATACCCAGTGAAATCTCACAAGTATATTATGGGAAAGAGATGAAATTTTCTAATTTTAAATAAAAAATGCCTATTAATTGCCTGAATAAAATAAAAAAACAAATAAATCGGACAAACGTTCTGAACAAACTCTATATTAGTTATTTTGAGGTGTACATTAAAAATAATTGTGGCACCTGTCATCTTCAAATCCTAGATCCGCCTCTGGGATATAGTCGCAAGAAACTAGTAGAGCAGTTATGCCATGGCATAAATGAGCTTATATGGGTAATAAGGAATGAGCTAAAGAGAAGAATGCTAGTGCTGAAATTTATAGAATTAATGACCTTAGCAAGCTGTGTCTATTATATATAGCAAGAAAGAAATTGGACAATTGTTAAATAAAAGACAAAAATACTAGTCCTGAGGTTGTTACAAAGTTAATTGTTCAAAAAGTGCATTCTAGAGGTGGCTTGCAAGAGGCTCTCAATTTTTATCCTTAGAAATTAGAATATAGCAGCTGAGAATAGTTGACTTGTTTGTTGAAGTTGCTATTGGTGTTTTCAGCAGGTTTGTGGCCTTTTGTCTAAATCCTGGTAGTTTTATCTTTCCTACTCTGCATTAATCTCAATTGGGTAAAGAAAATTATCTGAGTTACCAAAATAAAGTGTAAGATTTCTACGTACTATAAGAGTATGTGTTGGGATGAGTAAGTTTTGTTTTGATGATTGACAAAGGAATATATACATGAACCAGGTCCATACACATTATACACAGGGCACAGACAGATTCAAGCAAAAAGTATGCACGTGAAGGGAATAAGCATAAGTGGTTATATCTGATATTCCCTGAACGAAAAGGTTGCATAATTGATAAGGAGAAGGACTTCTTACTTGAAGAGAACTCTATCCTAGATAAGGAAGGAATTAGAAGTTGAAGATAACTAGAACTCTTCCACCATGAAAGAGTAAAGCATTAGAACTCTAGTTAATCCTTATTCTACTAACTCTATATATATATTAGTAGTGTTCTCTTTTACAGGCGGCACACACATACAGAAGTGAAAGCACGAATTGAGAGCAAATATCAAGACATTTTGTGAACAATTCCTGTGAGATTCAAAAGTGTGATCCTGAAGGTACACGAACCATATTGAAGAACCAGTTCCATAAAACGTTTTATGTGTCTTTCTTTATTTCTAGTTCAGAGTGTAGTGCACGTTTTGAATTGTAACTTTCAGCTTTCGTAGAAGCAAATTGTACAAGATACCTCAGTTGTATCATTCAAGTTAGAGTTAACTTGAAGTAGTCGCAACAGCCTGTAGCGTGTTTCTACAAGGGTTAGAGTTAATCCTTAGGTTTATAAGAGTTTTTAAACTTTTTTGTTGGATTAGAGTTGTAGTGAAGTGGTTGAGAAAATCCTACTGGGTAGTAGGTCGTGGTTTTTTCACCTTTTGAGCTGGGTATTTTTCACGTAAAAATCCTTGTGTTCTTTACTTTCTGCATTATTTATTCCGCAACAATAGATTAAGGAACGCATAGAAGAACGTTCTTCGATAATCTAGTGCACGCGAAAATTGGACATCACACAAACTACCCCCCTCTTGTGTGGCATTGAAGTATAAAACATCATTTGGTATCAGAGCATATTATCCTTGAAGAGGCTAACACCTTAGGAAAAGATCAAGATGAGTGCACTACCTGAAAACTGTAAAGACCAATCCACCACTAGGCCACCACTATCCAATGATCACCACTATTCTTTGTGGTAAAAAGAACCACATGATCAAGAACTGCCCTATGTGGGAAGTCGAGTGAAAAAATGATAGATCTAAGAGAAACAACGGAAAGAAAGAACATGTACATGATAAGAAGAAATACAACAAAGGACCATCCAAAGCAATGGTTGGTGCCTGGGAAGACAATTCATGATGATGATGATGATGATGATGAACGAGCTCTTATAACAATTCGAGAATCTGAAGATGAACCTGATGAAGAATCTGAGATAAGTTTTCTAGACCTAAAGAATAAAATTAAATTCCTTTCTAAAGATAGAGTATCAGAACTGTTGCTAACTTTAATTGACGAATCTAAGAATATAAGTTCTAAAAAAGAACAATTGTCAAAAGAGTGGAAGTTTTTAAACGCAGAATGTAAAAACCTGAAAATAAAAGCTTGTAAAACTGAAATGGAAAATATTATTTTGAAGAACAAGGTTCATGCAGTTGATACAACTGTCTTAGAACTTAGATTTAAAAATATAAAGTTAGGCACAGGAAAAGAGATAGGCAGTGATATACAACTCAAGCAAGAAAAAGATTTAGGAAAGGGAAAAGATGAGCTATACAAAAGGGGTGAACTGATAAGAGTTTTACAAGAGGACTTGACAAAGGTTAAACATGAGCTTGATAGAATATGTAAATGGAACAGGTCCTCTGATGCACTTTCATGGCTACATGAACATCATAGTAACAACAGACGGGGACTGGGCTTTAGGAAATCTGCACCTAAGTGGGATCCCAAAAGCAAATACCTCACGCTCCCTAAGAATAACATTTGCACACATTATGGTAACACTGGTCACTATAAGAATGATTGCACTACAAAATAAAAGGCAAATCAAAAGAACAGAAATTTCTGTTCTAGGGAAAAATAGGCTGCCAAGTTGGGCTAAAAAGAATTTGGTTTATACTTTTGCCTATAGAAAGGGACACAAACTAGTTTGGGTTCCTAAGACTAACCCCTGATATCCTTTTACAGGTCCAAGTGAAGGGCAGCAGCCAAATATGGTACATAGATAGTGGATGCTTAAAGCATACGACAGGAAGCAAGAACCAGTTCTTTTCACTTGAGGACCTTAAAGAGGTAATGTCTCCTTTGGAAATGAGGTTGGAAAGGTAGGAAAGACTGATTCTCACTCTATTGAGAATGTCTACTTGATATATGGAGTGAAGTACAATCTAATAAGTGTAGCACAATTGTGTGATAGAGGTAACTTGGTAGCTTTCACCTCTACAAAATGCTTTGTGATAAATCTTACCACTAACAAGATTGTTTTGCAGGGAAAAAGAGTGAATAACATATATGTGGTGGATTTGTCCACACTTTCAGATAATGAACTCACTTGCTTAAGTGTGTTGGATCATGACTCCCTCATGTGGTACAAGAGACTTGGACATGCAAGTTTAAGTTAACTCAACAAACTAGTCTCCAAGGACTTGGTGATAGGACTACCTAACATTAATTCAAGGAAGATAAAGTTTGTGAGGCTTGTGCAAGAGGGAAGCAGGTAAGATCCTCTTTTAAAAGTAAAAGAATGAGAAGTACTACCGGGACGATGGAACTGGTCCATATGGATCTGTGTGGACCAATGAGGACAATGAGCAGAGGTGGTAATAAATATGTTATGGTGCTTGTTGATGATTATTCTAGGTTTACTTGGATACTGTTTTTAACATCTAAAGATGAAGAATTTGACTTGTTCACTTCATTTGTTAGAAAAACTCATAAACAATGAGGTAATAAACTTGCATCAATTAGGTCTGATTATGGCACTGAGTTTGTGAATGCTAAATTTTCTGAATTTTGTGATGAGGATGTCATAGATCATAATTTTTCTGCTCTTATAACTCCACAACAAAATAGATTAGTTGAATGAAATAATAGGACTTTGGAGGAAATGACTAGGACTGTGCTACTTGCTAGTAAATTGCCTCATAGCTTCTGGGCAGAAGTTGTGAATACTGCATGCTATATCATAAATAGGTGCATGCCTAGACCTCTTATTGAGAAGCCTCCCTATTAGCTACTTAAAGGGAGAAAGCCAAATATATCCCACCTTAGGGCATTTAGATGCAAGTGCTTTGTGCATAACAATGGAAAAGACTCCCTAGGTAAGTTTGATCCCAGAAGTGATGAGGGAGTATTCTTGAAATATTTTCACATAGTAAAACTTATAAGATTTATAAAAAAAGAACTGTGTGTAGAAGAAAGTGTACATATTGTTTATGATGAAACTAACATTCTTTCTGAGAGGCAGGAACTAGATGATAAAGAAATTAGGGTAGTAAGAAACTCAAATGAAACGATAGTCTAGCCTGAAGCTGTACCACATGACGGAACATGTGATGGAACAGGTCCTTCTACCCTGGGCAACCTGACAAGGGGAACTGAACAGAGAGGAACTAATCCTTAAACCTCGAGAGAACCTGTCCATGAACCTGTTCCTCAACAACAAAACCAGGAAGCAACATCCAAAGAAATTGACACTCTTATTGCAACATCCACGAAATTGGATTTGGATGAACCTGGTTCATCTGTTGATCAGAAAATTCCTTTGTGCCAGATTTCAGGAAAATCCAAAAGAGTCTCACTTGAAGGCTGTTAAGAGAATCGTGAGATACTTAAAGGGCACAACTGATCTTTGCTTGTGGTATACAAAAGGTAGTAATTTTGATTTAGGGGGATATGTTGATGTTGACTATACGGGTCTTCTTATGGATAGAAAGAGAACTTCAAGTATGACACACCTTTTTGGCTCATGTCTTGTGTCTTGGGACACCAAAAAATAAAACTATGTGGCTTTATCTACCGCTGAAGTTGAGTATGTGGGTTCTTCTTCCTGTTGTGCTCAATTGTTGTGGATTAAGCAATAATTAATGAACTTTAGAATTGATGTAGGTTGTATCCTTATTGTAACGACCCGATCGGTTGTTTTGAGTATTTACGCTCCTTTTAACTATTTGAAGTCTTGAATAATTTTCTACGAGGTATTATGACTTGTGTGAATTGTTGGTTTTGGTTTTAAGGTATTTCGGAGTTTGCTCGGAAGCTTAAGTTGAAATAGTTGACCGGATATTGACTTATATGTAAACGACCTCGGATTTGAATTTTGATAATTCCAAGAGCTTCGTATAGTGATTTTGGGCTTAGGAGCATGTCCGAAATATTATTTGGAGGTCCATAGTGGAAATAGGCTTGAAATGCCAAAAGTTAAATTTTTGGGAAGTTTGACCGGGGGATTGACTTTTTGATAACGGGGTCGAAATCTAATTCTGAAAATTTGAGTACCTCCTTTATGTCATTTATGATTTGTGCGCAAAATTTGAGGTAAATCAGACGTGATTTGATAGGTTTCAGAGTCGTTTGTAGAAATTTGAAATTTCAAAGTTCATTAGACTTGAATTGGGGTGTAATTCATGATTTTAGCATTGTTTGAGGTGATTTGAGGGTTCGACTAAGTCCGTATGATATTTTAGGACTTGTTGATATATTTGGTCGAGGTTCTGAGGGGCTCGTGTGAGTTTTGGATGGTTAATGGATCAAAAATTTGGACTTGAACAACTGTTGGAATTTTCTGATATCTAATGATGTTTTCCTCCAATGGGGGTTTTGTTCTACGCGATCGCGTGGGGATATCTGCAATCGCGTAGGGTTAATATGAAGCAACGGCATTTTGTGCTTCATGATTACGTGAAGCGGGACGTGATCGCGTAGCTCTGGGATTTTGTGACTCACGAACGCGTGAGAAAGGTCACGTTCACATAGAGTAAGTGGGGCGGAGTAGAAGTCACGCGTTTTGTGCTTCACGATTGCGTGGACTGGTCCGCGATCACGTAGGTCTGTGATGTTGTGCATCGTGATCGCGTGTACGAGTCCGCAATCGCGTAGAGTAAAATCTGGCCGGTGGAAAATTGTTCTTCGCGATCGCGTGGCAATGTTCGCGACCGCGTAGAGCAAATGTCTGGGCAGAGAGCTTTAGTTCTTGATGGATTTGAGCTCGGGAAGAGGCGATTTTCGTGAGTTTTTCAAGGAAAATAATGGGGTAAGTGTTCTTAACTCAATATTGGTTAAATTACCCGAATCCATGGTCGTTTGTATCATTTAATTGGTGAATTAAGTTGGAAAAATTTGAAAACCCTCTTAGTTTTAATTGAGGATTTGAAGGCCGAGTTGTGGTCGGATTTGAGTAACTTTGGTATGGTTGGACTTGTGGTTGAATGGGGGTTTGGATTTTGTGAGTTTTATCTGATTTCAAGACGTGGGCCCCACGGGTAAATTTTGGGGCGTAATTTCGGATTTTTGGAAAATATTAATATTTTGATATGGAATTAATTCCTATAATTTTTGTGATCTGAATCAAATTAATTGTGACTAGATTCGAGCCGTTTGGAAGTTGATACGCGCATAATGGAATTTCTAGAGCATTGCTTAGCTTGCTCGACATTGGATTTGGCTTGTTCGAGGTAAGTAACTCTTCTAATCTTGGAGTTGAGCGTATGAACCCTGAATATATGTATTTTATAAATTATTAGGAGATGACACACATGCTCGGTGACGGGCGTGTGGGCGTGCACTATAGAAATTGTGATATAATTATTTCTGTGGAATTTTATAGTTAAATGATCTTGGCATTTTCCATGCGATTTTATGAGTTAAAGAAATTGAGCTGAAAAGCACATTAAAAAAATCATGTTGAGGCTATGCGCCAGTATTATTGGAACCCACAGAGGTCATATTGTTGTTATTTATTTTAAATTGAAAATTCATACTCAGTCATATTCATTGCATTGCATATCATATTTCAGAGTCTGTTGTTATTTATTGATACATCATATCATCATTTTTGGGCTATTCTCATGACATTGTGAGCCCATGAAAGAGAGACTGGAGAGATTGATGACTGAGGGAGGCCGAGGGCCTGATTGTGAGGATAGTTTTTTGGATGGGGCTGCATGCCGCAGCAGTCCATGTTGGCTTTATATATATATTATACTATTGCACGTGAGTTGGCCGTGCGGTTCTATATATTATACTATTGCACGTGAGTTGGCCGTGCAACACGTGAGTTGGCCGTGCAGATCCAGATATTATTATAGCACGTGAATTGTCCGTGCTGATCCTTATATTATTATTGCACATGAGTTGGCCATGCGAATCCTTATATTATTATTGCACATGAGTTGGCTGTGCGGATCTAGATATTTATATTATGGCACGTGAGTTGTACGTGCAGCACATGAGTTGTCCGTGCTTATTGCACTTGGGCTGTAGGAGCCCCTCATGAGTCTGTACACCCCAGTGAGCGCAGTCGACTATAAACAAGGATCAGGTTGCACGCCGCAGCACGTATTGTATAGCGCTGAGTGATTGAGTGTGCTGAGCACAGTGAGAGAGAATGCTAGACAATGAGATTGAGTACTCTGAGAGTGTGAGTACATGGGTGCAATCTCTGAGTTACATTGCATTGACATGCACACATGACATATATGCATAGAGAAGTGTTTTCCTCATGCTGTACGGTATCACATTATTCATGATTTCTCTCACATATTGACAGATGGGCATAGTGATGCATTTGTTTTACATTGGTTATCTGGGAAAGAAAATGAGATATTTTATTTATCATTGAAAGGATTTTGGAAAAAATTACTGTTTCAAACTTATTCATATTTTTGGAAATCTTCGGTATACGATTCGGGTTTTCATTGATGTACTTGAAAGGTAGAACTATTTTCAGAAGTCATGAATTGACTGAGCCTTTATTCTTGAGTTACTTTTGGTATTACTTGTTTAATATTGTTATAAACTATTGTTGGTTATGGAAGTTGGACTCTGACCTTGGTAGAAGCTCGTCACTACTTTCAACCTACGGCTAGGTTTGTTACTTACTGAGTACATGGGGCCGGTTGTACTAATATTACACTTCTACACATTGCATGCAGATATTGGTTGTCGTTGTTGCTGTGCTCGATAGTTGCGGGATCTGAAGATGTACATGTGTTCCTGTTGTAGCTTCCTCTTGTTCAGGGTAGCCTTTGATTTATAAAAGCTCTGTTTATGTATTATTCAAACAGACTATGTATTACTTTATTTTCGCTTGTATACTGTATTCTTAGAAGCTCATGATTTGTACTACCAGTTCTTGAAAAAATGTAATGGTTTCATATATTTTCTTTAATAATTGTCTTGTTAAATTACATTAGAATTGGATAGTGAATAGTTGGTTTACCTAACGGGTTGGGTTAGGTGCCATCACGACTAGTTGGATTTTGGGTCGTGACAAGGTGGTATCAGAGCTCTAGGTAACATAGGTCTCACGAGTCATGATCAGGTTTAGTAGAGTCTTGCGGATCAGTACGGAGACGTCTGTACTTATCTTCGAGAGGCTGCCAAACCCTTAGGAAAATTTCACTTTCTTGTATTCTATCATACGGATTCAGCTTGAAACATAACTCATTTAATTCCTTCCACGCAATTCGTATGCGCACATGAGCGCTCGGTATCAGTTGTGCATCGCCGACTTGTGATTCTATGAACGAGGTTCAAGATGTGTATTCTGTATTTTGGTGATGGGCCAGTCTGGAGGACTTGAGGCCAGGTTTATACCGCAGCTTAGGCTCGATAACTTCAGTTGTAATCTGTACATTTGGACTCATATATCCGGTAATGTCCTTACGAGTGAAATTTGTGGCTCGATGAATGATGGAATGGCTTTCTTTTTATGAGAATGATGTAACTGCGGGATGTGTTAAGATGATTTGAATGTGACGAGAAGTGTTTCCTTGAAATGTAAAGGAAAGTCATTGGGTGCTTTATTTTCATTTTGATATGACGTACAATCTCGAGTGGGAATGTTTTGAAAGATCTTTTACGTTGTTAGATTTTGGTGCAAATTAAATTTTCGTGTGTGATTAATGAGTTTGGACTCTGAAAGATTAAGTGATTTCATAGTAAATGTGGCTGCGAAAAGGTATAACAATATGCCAATTTGAGACTAAGAAGGAGGATTATCCCCTGCGCAGTAATTTATGTAAGTGTGTTCCTTATGATGTGAATAGAGAGTTTCTTTTCTGCCAGCGGGGTGTATGTGTTGAGACTTGAATTTGAATCTGGTTGAGAAAGTTAACTTGAGTGTTAAGAGAATGAATGCGAGATTAGCTGATAATTGAGGTATTTTTTGGTTGGTGTGTCTTGATCTTGAGAAGAATTTTCATTGAACTGACTGCGGTATTAAGACAGTAATAAAGTATGGGTATTGTGAGTTATCAAGTATTTTAATCTATGGCTTTGAGCCAAGTGGGGGAGCTTTTTATTGACAATTCAATTCATGTTATATGTTAAAATGTTAGTTGGTCTGAAGTATACTTGGGGATCAGTGATGACTTGCAGAGGTGGAGTTCCAGAATGACTCGAGTAAGGAAATTTCCTGAATACGGGATATAATGCACTTACGAAAATATGAATATTTTGGAATGATTAAGTTGTTATTTTGAAGGATGTAGTGCACACGAAGTATGAATTTGATTGGTCGTGTTAAGAAAGGGTTACTTATTTGAGTGTTGATTGTGCTAAAGGAGCACATGTCTTTTGGCCCGTTTGGGGCGGAGTAAATTTGATTTGAGTAGAATGGATGATTCTCGAGAAGGTTCTAATGGATTCAAAATGTATATGGGAAATTGAAAATTTTTCGAATTTGTATATCACTAGAATCAGTTACTTACATTGGATGGTATGGGGGCGTATGGTAATTTTGTTTGACTATGGATTATACATTTTTAGTATAAGAAAAGAAAGAGGAACAATTTTAAATTCGCATAAGGTATTTTCAGAGTGAGTGTTACGGTTGGGGTATTTATGAAGGTGTTTAAGAAGAATACAGTAGCTTATGGGCCTTAGGGCGATGTGGTTTTATGTTAGGATGTCTTGTAGTAAGCTTGGGTAAGGATAGTAGTGTTTTGACAAGGTGAAATGTCAACCTGAGGGTGATTCAGAAGAAACTCAGAGAAAAGAGGACAATTGGGTAACATGATGGATCAGTATAGTAATGGTATGCTCGGTTCTTTTGGTTCATATGATGATGTGGGGCTTTACGGGTGTTTGGTGGCAATACTCTTGGATTTGGCAACTTGTGTGGCTTGGTGGAGTTAGAGGTATTCAGTTCTGATAGCTTGGTTATGTGCAAATGGATTTCTAAGTGCTCTTAATGGTTTCTACCATGGATTGAACCGAATATATTTTACCGGTGTAGGGAACGTGTTGTGTATTATGAATTCCTTCTGGAAGGAAGCAAGATGAAGGTTACTGAATGACCGGGTATGTAATTTGCTGGTTACCCAAAGTTGATAATGAGATTCTCGTGCTTGTCACAT
>AWOL01S0012887.1:35515-52599 GCA_000715115.1 Nicotiana otophora | reverse complement strand
TTGCAGTACTCACCTGGTTGATAGACTGCTGGTATTCAAATTATTGCTATGTGGCACGGAAGAATTATGAAAGTATTCCTTATGGGAAGATCGTGAATGGAAGATGTGTTAGTCATTCTAGTGTTGGAATTGGGATCAGTTACGGTGATTCATGTGTTTGATGAATTTGGAGACTGGGAGTTCTCAAAAGTATATTGTTTCGGGTTGCGGCCTGTTTGAGGTGAGTATTTTATCTTAACTCAGTGGAGGCACTAGTTGCGTTAATTATTTGTGATAGCTACGCGCTATAAGTGTGCATTTATTTGAGGTTGGAGCCCATGTGCGGGCATTAGAGCAAGTACTCATATTCGGAAGAATGCTTAGGCTATTATATGCCTAGAGTCGACTGTTTAGCATAAAGTTATAACATTTCCCGTATTCGTACCTTTGTTAAGAACTATCTGGGCTATACTTGAGGTTAAAAGAAGATGATTCCCTAAATAAACGGGGTAGTTACTAATTCTGCGTAAAATTACCGATTTGAAGTGTGGTAGCAGACTTTGCACATGCTTACACTATGGCGTGTTATTTATACCAGTCCAGGAGCATGAGAATCTTATTTCATTATCATATACAAGTGTACTTGTTTAATTGCTCATGTATGATATGCTGGGACTGGAGGCCCGTGACCATGCCGGGCGATTCATATTATTGGCACGTGAGTTGTCCGTGCCGTGTGTGGGAATTTTATTTCTATGATAATTTATCTGATTCATTAATTTCCTTCCTCTATAATTGTGCACATGCGCCTATGGCTTCACGAAATTTGAGGAATTGGTTATAACATTAGGGTTGTGGTAGTGCTTGTTGAACTTGCAATACGATTCTCTTCCTTGAGACATCTCCCATATTTGGGTACACGGATTGCGCAGTGGTGGCTGGAGTTATATTGATGCGGCGTGTCTGTGGGATAGTTGTGTTTAATAATATAAGGTCATTGGACCTAGAATGGGTACTATCGGGCTTGATTATGATATATTCAAGAGGGTTATGCTATTGGTTGGGGCGAGAGAGCTCCATGGCTAGTTGATCTGATGAGTGGTTATGAGTTTATGATTATTTCTTTTATCATTGGCAGTGTATGAAGGTTTTGGAACAAGGTTTGGCTTGATATGAGGTTTTATACTAGTACTTGATTGGTTTGGAGTAATTACTGTGATCGGGAATGGTGCTGCGAGTATGTGAGTTGTGTAGTATACAATGTGATCATATCTGGGGTTATGGCTATAGCTTGATATAGCTTGTTCAGGCATATACAGTGTGTAGATGGGAGATTCGGATCTTGAAAAGAATTTTGGATATTAGAAATTTGGCTCCAACGTTTTTGGGCTAATGTTAAATTGATGATTTTCAGTTATGTTATGTGGTCAGGCCTATATAGAATAGGGTGACATGAGATCACCCCCGGATATGTGCGTGTTAAGGTGGAATGGAGATTTGAAGGTTATGAACAACTCTTGGCACGTTCGAGGATGAACGTATGTTTAAGTGGGGGAGATTATAACGACCCGACCGGTCGTTTTGAGCATTTACGCTCCTTTTAACTATTTGAAGTCTTGAATAATTTTCTACGAGGTATTATCACTTGTGTGAATTATTGGTTTTGGTTTTAAGGTATTTCGAAGTTAGCTTGGAAGCTTAAGTTGAAATAGTTTACCGGATATTGACTTATGTGTAAACAACCTAGGATTTGAATTTTGATGATTTCAATAGCTCCGTATAGTGATTTTGGGCTTAGGAGCGTATCCGAAATATTATTTGGAGGTCCGTAGTGGAGTTAGGCTTGAAATGCTGAAAGTTAAATTTTTGGAAAGTTTGACCGGGGGGTTGACGTTTTGATAACGGGGTCGAAATCTGATTCTAAAAATTTGAGTACCTCTGTTATGTCATTTATGATTTGTGCGCAAAATTCGAGATATATCGGACGTGATTTGATAGGTTTCGGAGTCGTTTGTAGAAATTAGAAATTTCAAAGTTCATTAGGCTTGAATTGGGGTGTAATTCATGGTTTTAGCATTGTTTGAGGTGATTTGAGGGTTCGATTAAGTCCGTATGCTGTTTTAGGACTTGTTGGTATATTTGATCGAGGTCCCGAGGGGCTCGGGTGAGTTTTGGATGGTTAGCAGATCAAAACTTTGGACTTGAACAGCTGCTGGAATCTTCTGATATCTGATGATGTTTTCCTTCTACGCGATCGCGTGAATGCGTCTGCGATCGCGTAGGCTTATTTGGTCAGTGGGGGTTTTGTTCTACGCGATCGCGTGGGGATATCTGCGATCGCGTAGGGTTAATATGAGGCAGTGGAATTTTGTGCTTCGCGATCGCGTGAAGCGGGATGCGATCGCATAGCTCTGGGATTTTGTGACTCGCGAACGTGTGAGAAAGGTCGCGTTCGCGTAGAGTAAGTGGAGCGGAGTAGAAGTCACGCGTTTTGTGCTTCGCGATTGTGTGGACTGGTCCGCGATCACGTAGGTCTGTGATATTGTGCATCGCGATCGCGTGTACGAGTCCGCAATCGCGTAGAGTAAAATCTGGCCGATGGAAAATTGTTCTTCGCAATCGCGTAGAGCAAATGTCTGGCAGGGAGTTTAAGTTCTGAAAATGGGAGTTTTTGACGGATTTGAGCTCGGGAAGAGGCGATTTTCCGGAGTTTTTCAAGGAAAACAACGGGATAAGTGTTCTTAACTCACTATTGATTAAATTACCCGAATCCATGATTGTTTTTATCATTTAATTGGTGAATTAAGTTGGAATTTTGTGAGTTTTATCAGATTCCGAGACGTGGGCCCCGCAGGTTATTTTTGGGGCGTAATTTTGGATTTTTGGAAAATATGAATATTTCGATATAGAATTAATTCCTATAATTTTTATGAGCTGAATCAAATTAATTGTGACTAGATTCGAGCCGTTTGGAAGTTGATACACGCATAATAGAATTTCTGGAGCATTGCTTAGCTTGCTCGACATTGGATTTGGCTTGTTCAAGGTAAGTAACTCTTCTAATCTTGGAGTTGAGGGTATGAACCCTGAATATATGTATTTTGTAAATTGTTGGGAGGTGACGCACATGCTAGGTGACGGGCGTGTGAGCATGCACTATAGAAATTGTGACATAATTGTTTCTGTGGAATTTTGTAGTTAAGTGATCTTAGCATTTTTCATGCGATTTTATGAGTTAAAGAAACTGAGCTGAAAAGCACATTAAAGAATTATGTTGAGGCTATGTGCCAGCATTATTGGGACCCACGGAGGTCATATTATTGTGAAATATTTATTTTAAATTAAAAATTCATACTCATTCATATTCATTTCATTGCATATCATATCTCAGTCTCTGTTGTTATTTATTGATACATCATATCATCATTTTTGGGCAATTCTCATGACATTGTGAGCCCATGAAAGAGAGACTGGAGAGATTGATGACTGAGAGAGGCCAAGGGCCTGATTGTGAGGATAGTTTTTTGGATCGGGCTGCAAGCCGCAGCAGGCCATGCTAGCTTTATATATATTATACTATTGCACGTGAGTTGGCCGTGTAGATCTATATATTATACTATTGCACGGGAGTAGGCCGTGCAGCACGTAAGTTGGCCATACAGATCCAGATATTATTATAGCACGTGAGTTGGTCGTGCAGATCCTTATATTATTATTGCATGTGAGTTGGCCGTGCGGATCCTTATATTATTATTGCACATGAGTTGGCCGTGCAACACGTGAGTTGGCAGTGCGGATCCAGATATTTATATTATGGCACGTGAGTTGTTCGTGCTTATAACACTTGGGCTGTAGGAGCCCCTCACGAGTCTGTGCACCCCCACTGAGCGCAGTCGACTATAAACAAGGATCGGGCTGCACGCCGCAACAGGTATTGTATAGCATTGAGTGATTGAGTGTGTTGAGCACAGTGAGAGAGAATGTGAGACAATGATATTAAGTACTCTGAGAGTGTGAGTACATGAGTGCAATCTCTGAGATACATTGTATTGACATGCACATATGACATATATGCATAGAGATGTGTTTTCCTCATGCTGTATGGTATCACATTATTCATTATTTCTCTCACATGTTGACAGATGGGCATAGTGATGTATTTGTTTTACACTGGTTATCTGGGGAAGAAAATGAGATATTTTATTTATCATTGAAAGGATTTTGGAAAAAAATACTGTTTTCAAACTTATTCATATTTTTGGTAATCTTCGGTATACGATTCGGGTTTTGGCTGAGCCTTTATTCTTGAGTTACTTCTGGTATTACTTGTTTAATATTGTTATGAACTATTGTTGGTTATGGAAGTTGGACTTTGACCTTGGTAGAAGCTCGTCACTACTTTCAACCCACGACTAGGTTTGTTACTTACTCAGTACATGGGGTCGGTTGTACTGATACTACACTTTTGCACATTGCGTGCAGATATTGGTTGTTGTTGTGGATGTGCTCGATGGTTGCGGGATATGAAGATGTACCTGCATTCGTGTTGTAGCTGCCTCTTGTTCAGGGTAGTCTTAGATTTATAAAAGCTCAGTTTATGTATTATTCAAACAGACTATGTATTATTTCATTTTCGCTTTGTATACTCTATTATTAGAAGCTCATGATTTGTACTACCAGTTCTTGGGGAAATGTAATGGTTTCATATATTTTCTTTAAAAATTTTCTTGTTAAATTCTATTGGAATTGGATAGTGAATAGTTGGCTTACCTAACGGGTTGGGTTAGGTGCCATCACGACTAGTTGAATTTTGGGTCGTGACACTTATAATTTGTGACAACACTAGTACAACTAGTATGACCAAGAACCCGGTTCATCACAAAAGACTAAGCACATAGATGTTTTTTTAAGAAAAGTCCACTAGGCATTGTGCCTAGGGTTGATCTTCATATATATAAAAATAAAGATACAACAGTGGAGGGGGGCATAAACCCGACCTCCGAAGATGAGAGAAAACTTGGTTATCCAATTTTGACAACCAAATGAATCATGAATGCTATGGTAAGCTAGACCTATAGTGATAAACCTAGTGTCTATCCAGAGTTGATATACACTTGGGTATACAAAAACAGAATGAAGTAAGCCTACATCAACTATATAACTGAGTACTAGAAGTCCTACATCTACTAAATACATGAACTGGAAGCTACTCTTCCATGTACAATAAGTTCTACCTCTAATAAAGGAGTAGAAGATCCCTATGAGATATGGCAAACAAACATGAGAAAGTAGAGGGAACTATCTTCAACCTTGCTTTGACATTGAGGTCAAGGAAAGCCAGGTTAAAGTAGCTGGCAAAAAGGCCCACAGAACTGGGCTGAAATGTTGATGTTGCTATCCAGTATTGCTGACAGAAAAGACTGAGCATAGTCCTAGGTTTGAACTCATAGATTGTTTCTGCTGAAGAAGTAAATGAGATGCAGGTTGTTGTTGATGCAACTGCTGCCTTGAGCCTGGAAGGTGAGAGATTGACTGTTGGTGAAGGGTCCATGGTGTTGGTGTCTTCTGATGGTGATGAATGTGTGCAAATTGTGAGAAATAAGGTTGGAAGGACTGCTGACAATGATTTGTGTACATCATGAGAGACATGTCCTTAGTATCATATGTCCCAAAAAAGGAAACCAGATGAGGAATAGTGAGTTGGGAGGCTTGGTTTAATTGGTGCTCTTTCAATAGATTGAGCTTTCTAGATGCTGATACCACACACTGAAAGAGCAACAATTGACCAAGTCTACTCCATGTACCTGCAAAATTAGCGAACTTGTTAGCAGTAGTGGGGTTCTGTTTGCAAGTTCTTGTGGGATCTGGAATCAGAAGTTGTGTGGGGAGTGGGATTGAATGTGGAGGGGTTGATTCCATCCCAACTTCTTGATTAGTACCTACTTGCAGGTTAATGAACACCATAGAGTAGGTTATTTGACTATTGTTGTGACTGGGGTGTGTGGCAAGGGAGAGAAACTACAGATACTAGGGGTGAGAAAGGTGGGAGGTTGTTCACATGGCATGTTGAAGGTTGTTGTTGGAACTGGTGCATTGTTCATGCCATTGATGAGGTATTTTGCTTCATCCAATTGGTATGTTTTTAGAAGAATGGGCATCATAGATACTAATACCACACTCTGGGAGCATACCAATTGATTGAGCATAAAGAAGTTATTGATACCTGCAAAAAAACACCAGAGTTAGAGATGAAATGGGCATTTCTGCCCAGGTTTGTTATTCTGTTATTTTCTTGAAGGTCGTTTGGGATTGCATTCAGGTTCTTATGTCTACTGATGCAATTTGTAAGTGGTTGAGTGATTGGTGGATGATGGTTAAGGGAATATGGTTGGTTGTTTTAGGTATTTTTGTGGCTTCTTGTTGTTGGATGATAAGAGTAGAGGACAATTATAGGATTTTCCCACCAAGTTCTTGTGTGTACTGGTGCAGTGGGTGAGGTGTTCATGGTAGTGAAATGTGGAGGTTGTTGCTGCTAGGAACTGTAAGTTGTGTGTGTGTGTGTGTATTGGTGTATGTTATCTTGTTTGGGTGTGGGACTTCTGTGAATGTGTTTGGGGTGTTACTACTGGGACTTGGGGATTGATGGATTCTAAGTGAAGCAGCATGGAGTGTCCAATTACATTGGGGGGATACCAATAGAATGAGCATCAAATATACTAATACCACACATTGGATTTTCACCAATGATGTTGGCATTCCTGTTATTCCTGTAAAACAAAAAAGAAAGTTAGTTGAAAGGTGTTGAATTATGATGATCGTTGTGTGCTGGGGACTTTGAATCTCTTTGGAAAATTAGGACAACTCCCAGATATTTGTGGTTGTCATCCATAGCCATTGTAAGAGGAGGTGGTAGTGTTCATGCATGGTGAGATTTGTATAGTGGTTGTCTTCTTATGCCTGAAGGATGGGGTGCACATTTGGTCCAATATGATCTGACATCTGATGTGGGAAGGGAGGTCAAGCATACTGTTAAAATGGGTAAGTTGAGGAAGATCATGGCTAAGCTTGGATAAGGAGTCTGCAGGGCAGTTTGCTTCCCTGAAGGTGTGTGCGCATCTGATTTCTTCACATTGTTGACAGAGGTGTTGCAGCTGTTGAAGTTGCATTTGAATGTTCCATGGGGGTTTGGATGAGTTGCTGACCCAGTGTACCAAGATAGTTAAATCAACTTCAATATGAATTCTAGTGAATCCATTCTCAATGCACCAATTGACTCCAATTGTAGCAGCAGTAGTTTCTGTTAAATTATTTGTGCCAGTGCCAAAGGGGGAGGTTATGGTATGAATGAATTGACTATGGTGATCCCTAACTATAACTCCAGCGCCTAGTTTTTCAGGATTTGTGAGGGCACTGCCATCACAGTTCACTTTAACAAACTGAGCCTCAGGTTTTACCCATGCCACTTGAGTGGTTGTGGTAACATGTTTTACATTCTCTGCCAAAATGTAGATGTCAATCCAGTTGGGAGGCCATTGGATTTGGGGATAGCTGGTCTTGAGAAGAGGAAGGATATCTGAATGGATAGCAAAGAGTACCCTGGTGATGGATGAACTCATGTTGCCATATTTGGCTCCACATCTATTCTTCCAGAGGTTCCAACATATGATAACTGGAGTGGTGTCAAGTAGAAGTTTGTGGACTGCATTATTGGCTTTCATAAGCCACCATTTTATCAAAGATTTGATAAAGTGGAAGGTCATCAGTATGAAGTCCAGCAATACCAGAAAATTTCTTCCACGCTATTCTTGCAAAATGCCCTTTACTAAAGATGTGATCAATGGATTCCCCCTGAGGTCTAACGCAACAAACACACCTGGTAACAATAAGCTGACCAAAGGAGACAACTCTATCATCAATAGGCAACTTGTTCCTAAGGGCTCTCCAAAGACAAAAGGACCATTTGAATGGCATTTTTTTGTTCCAGATTTTCATATTGGAGAATAGGTGTTGCCTTTTGTTTCTGATAACTTCACAGGCTAATGCACATGTAAAGTCACTTGTTATGTGTGGTGTCTATATGGCTTTATCAGGGATGTGAGGATTAAATTGAATAGGGGTTTTGAGGATTTGGGGGATTATGTGTGTAGGAGCTAAGGCATTCAATTTCTGCATGTTCCACTGTCCAGCTTCCCAGAAATAGGAAACTAGAACTTTACCTGGTTTGCCACCACCATTTGTTTGATTAGCTAATGGACTAGTTCCAAGCCAAATTTCCCACCGAAAGCTGATCTCCCCTGAATGCAATCTCCAATGAATGTATTGTTCTGCCTCCTTCCTATTGACCGTGAGCTTCTTCCATGCCTGAGATTGTCCTGTATCCCATTTCTTTGAGATAGGATGAGATCTTTGGCAGTACTTAGCCAAAAGGAATCTGCTCTACAATGACTGATTGGTTCTAAAATTCCACCATTGCTTGAACTCCATATCTTTGCATACATCCTGAAAAGATCTAGTCCCAATGCCTCATTCTTTCAAGGGGTATGCTATTTTTGACCATGAAGCCCAGTGATATTTGTTTCTGACTTTTTCAACACCCCAGAAAAATTGAGCAGCCAGCTTTTCAATTTGTTTCATAACTGTCTTGGGAGGGGAAACAAATGAAAACAAATGAATGGGAAGGGATTGCATGACATGTTTGATGAGGATAATTCTGCCTTCATAAGAAAGCAGCTTGCCATGCCAGCCTCTAATTCTGCCCATCACCTTAGATATTAGACCATTGAAGTACATGATTCTTTTCCTTCTAATGTATAATGGGCACCCCAGGTATGTGATAGGAGATTCCTTTCTAGTGAAACCAGTTATCTGTTGGATTCTGCTCACATTATAATGGAAAACACTGGCTAGAACCATGAAATGACTCTTGTTTTTGTTGATTTTCTGGCCATAGGTGGTTTCATAATCACTTAGAATCTTCATGATTTTGTGGAGTGAGGATCTGCACCCTAAAGTGAAGATGATAATATCATCTGCAAAGCTACGATAGTTGACCTGTGGACCTCTCTTTTTCATGTAGAAATCATTGAAAAATTGATCAGGGGTGAGGTTGTTGAGCATTCTTGACAGGAGTTCAGCACTAATAATGAAAAGGGCAGGGGATAGAGGATCCCCCTACTTCAAACCTCTGGTAGACTTAAAGAAACCATGTCTGGTACCATTGACAATAACTGAATATCAATTATTGGACATTGTCCTCTAAATCATGTCAATGATAATCTCACAGAACCCTATTCTTCTCAACATAATGCAAGTGAAAGCCCATGAGACTCTGTCATCAGCTTTGGCCATATCAAGCTTGATCCCAACATTGGCACCAGTATTTGGCTTTTTAATTCCCTGGACAATTTCTTGTGCAAGCATAATATTCTCAGAAATGCTCCTTCCCCTAACAAATCTAGATTGATTAGGAGATATGATCTTGGGCAGGATGGGGGCTAATCTGGTGTAAATGACTTTGGAAATGACCTTGTTGATAAAGTTACTAAGACTGATTGGTCTGAATTCTGTTAAGGAGTTTAGAATTCAACCTTAGGCAGGAGAACCAAACAAGCATTGGTCATGTACTTTGGCATAACACTGCCTCTAAAGTAGGCCAGGACAACATTGAGAAGGTCATGATTTATTATTTCCCAGCATGCTTGGAAACATTTTCCATTCATTCCATCTGGACCTGCTGCACTGTTAGGGTTTATAGAGAAAACCATCTTTTTGAGTTCCTGTAAGGTAGGATCATTGATGAGTTCAACATTATCTTCAGGGGTGATCATGCTAGGAATACAGTTAAGAAGGTCTTCTTTTATCACCCCCTCTGTTTCAGAAAAGTTCTCTTCAAAAACTTCACAAGCAGCTTTACCAATAGCCTCATCCTATTGTATCCAATCCCCTTCCTTATTTTTGAGTTTATGAATGTACAACTTTCTCCTTCTTCCTCTGATTAAGCTGTGAAAGTATCTGGAGTTGGCATCACCATATTTGAACCAGTGAAGCTGTGTTTTTTGCCTAAGAACAGCTTCTTCAGTCTTCAAATATTTAGTATATTGGGCTTGAATCTCATGAAGAGAAGCTCTATCAGAAGGATCATTGGTTGATAACCATTTCTCTTCAGCTTCCCCAACCTTTTGTTCAAACTCCTTGGGTAGTTGAAAAATGTCACCATATTGTTTTCTTGACCAGACACTTAGTGCCCTAGAGGTAGTTTTCAATTTCTGGTGGAAAATCTACATAGCACTGCCAGCAATATGTGTGGACCAGATCTGGTGAACTCAGGGTTTGAATGACTCATTTTCAGTCCAAATATTGAGAAATTTGAAGTACTTAGGATTGTGTTCTTGCCTTACATAAAGTTCTGAAAGGAGGGGAGAGTGGTCAAAACCAGCAATTGCTAGATGGGTAATGGTGGTGGCCGGAAAAGAGCTTAGCCAATTGTCATTAACCATACCTCTATCCAGTCTTTTCCAAACTATTGAACATGGGCCTATACTATTTGACCATGTGTATCTTGGACCATAGAAACCAAGGTCAACAAGACCATAATCTTTAATCATGCTGAGAAAATCAATGTTCTTCTTCATTTGATATGGGAGCCCACCAATCTTCTCTTCAACTGAGGCTATAACATTGAAATCACCAATGACACACCAAGAAACAGAACAACTGGTGGATTTCTATCTCAAAGTTTGCCATAGAGGAATTCTCATAGAAGGTTTACACTTAGCATAGATAATAGTGACCTGAAAGGGATCATCAGCTTCCACATGTTTGAGTTCAATGGTCATTTATTGTTCATCATGGTCCAACACAGTACCATTGAATTCCTGATCCCAAAAAACCCAAATCTTGTCATTAACATCGGCAGCTACTTTATGCATGGAGATTCGGAGTCTGAAGTAGTTGAGGTGATTGGGTTGAATTGAATTGGATTGAAGGAAAGGTTCAAGGACAGCAACGAAAGAGAGTTGGTGAAGGTTTTTCAGAAGTTTAGGCCTTTCAATAGCTCTAGAGGTTCTGATACCTCTTGCATTCTAAATGATTGTACTAATCATCAGTATCTCCATTAATGGCTCTAATGATAACATCACAATGTTGATCTTCATTCAGGTCCACACTTCCATCTTCTAATTCATCTTCTGACGGGATTGGCTTGTACTCATCAAGATCCATTCCTGAAGGAGAGAATCTATTCAATTGGCCATCTCCGGGATAAGGGACATAATGATAATCACTGGGTTGATCAGCTTTTTGTGAGAGCATTCTATGCTGGGGATTCCTGTTACTATTTGGTTCATGTTCTTCATTTGTATTGAAAAATTCATCCTTTGTTGTACCTCTATAACTGCATTTTCTTTGTTGGTGATTGCTGAGTCTTTTTGAATTCTTAGTGCCTCCTCTTTCCTCTGAAGTGCTCTTCTTTTCGTTTGGCTTGGATTGTTCTTCTTTTCGCTCTTTGTGTGGCTGGTGTCTTGCACATGATCTTTTCTTTTACTTTTTCTGATCAATTGTTATTTAATGTCCTCTTCAGAACTCATAGGAATTGTAGTGTCATGAGCAGGATTAGCAATAGTGGTAGCAAGGGTATGGTCAATCCTATGGTCAGTCATTTGTGCATCAGCACACTCATGCAAAATATGAGGAATCCCACCCCTATTTGGAACCCCTTCTCTAGTTTCTACTATTTCCTCCTGACAAATCTCATTTCCTTCAATAACTTCAGCAGCAGAAAAAATAGGGGGAGCAAGGGAAATGGGTTGATTCTGGGCACCAGAATCTGCACTCATATCCAGTAGAGCTGGAGGATTGCTAGAAGCCATACTTGAGGTTTGGGAGTTCTGTTGCTGATTCTACTTTGGTATGATCTGATGTTGCTGATTTGTTGGTTGTTTAGCTATGTAAACATCTTGTTGCTTCTTATTGTGAGCACCTCCTTTTGATTTTTTGTTTTTCTGTGTTTGCCATTCTTCCCGTGAAGGGTTAGCCCTTAGTGTCTTTGGTTTTGTCCTGTTTTGTGCATTGTCTTTTGATTGAATGTTCTATTGGGATTGCTAACCTTCTAAGTTTTGGTTGTTGTTCTGAGTTTGATGCAACTATGAGTGGTGGACTTGAGCTGATCCTGCTGCTTTTTCCTGTTGTGCTTCACTGATCCTTTGCTTTTGCAGGTCTTCATTCTTGGATTTTGCAGGACATGCATGAGTAGCGTGTCCTAGCAATCTACAGTAGGAGCAATAATCAGTAATGCTTTTATATTGTATCTCTAGCCATTGACCATCCCCATTTTCATCTTGATTGTCATCATAGCCCAACCAAACATGGTGTGGTCTGTCCTTTGTGATATCGATCTGCATCTTAACCTTAGCTACAATTCCCCTTATTTTCTGAAATGATACAAGGTCCAGAAATAATGCTTTGCCAACACGAGATAGTAGTGGGGTGAAGATCTCCATGTAATAAAAATGCCATGAGAA
Source organism: Nicotiana otophora (assembly GCA_000715115.1). Classification (NCBI taxonomy): domain Eukaryota; kingdom Viridiplantae; phylum Streptophyta; class Magnoliopsida; order Solanales; family Solanaceae; genus Nicotiana; species Nicotiana otophora. Next base: position 40,102 of record AWOL01S0012887.1, on the reverse strand, counting down.
TTCTGAGAGACAATCTACACTGGCACAATTGGAGAGTCTTCATTTGGCTTAAAAAGAGGTGTCCATGCTTCCAGCTTCATCATTTGACCTTGGATGTACATGAATTGCTTGTTCCAGATTGTGGCATGATCATATTCATTGTATAAGTCAATGTAGACAGTCTTATCATTGAAATGGGCAATCTTGACTCCTCTTTTAAGCTCAGTTTGAGTGATGAAACTTCTTCTAATGACTTCATTCTAGGCATGGTATTGGAAACTTTACCTACTACTGTGTATTTGCACCTGGTAGCTAAGTGGACTATGTAGTCTTCCTTTTTGAACACAACTGCAGGTATGCCTTGTTTGGTGGTCAGTGTTTTTTTTTGGGGGGGGGGGGTCTTCTTGGCATGTTTGTCAAAGTTTGTTGAGATCTTAGGGTGGTTATTTGTAGAGGTTGGGACAAGTGTTTTTGACTGTTGTTTGCTAGGTTGGGACTTTGGCTCGCCAGTCTTTTGTCCCTGCAGCTCAACAGGTGTTATCATACCTTTCTCTTTAGGATCATGGGATTGCAAGGGGGATGTAGCGAGGGTATTTTGCACATTGGCTGTAGGGATTTCATTGTGGTTTTGCTCAATAGGGGCCACAGGTACAACAAGGCACACATGGCTCAACCAACATGGCAGATTGAGTGGAGAAAAGGGTATGACCGTCACTTTGGAGGAAGTGTAGTTGAAATTTTCTTTGACAATTACCTTTTATATCACATTGTGGTATTAGGGAAATGTCACGCTCGATCAAATTAGCTTCAGAACTCTCCTGTGCATTTCGTCGAACACTTGTGATAGTTAAGTCTGCTGGGAGTGTCTTTTGGATTGCTGCGTCGGTTGAAACATTGTTGAGGAAATTTGATTGCTCACTATCAATCTCCTGAGCATAGCAAACAATTTTGCATTGGTCTTGGCCATTTTGGATCACCGGAACACCATCGCCGGCCAACTAGTGCATTCTTGGGTTCTTGAGCTGATCATGATGAAAGAATGCCATAATCGATTGGTCTAACTTTGCTTGCATGGTCCTTAGGTGTTGGAGATGAATTTCCAATAGCCAATTGATCGCAATTTGGGCCAAAATTGGATTTGTCCGTTTGTCAAACACCTGGAGTGTTCACGCTACCAGGAATCTTTGATTCCAAAATTGGAGCTTGTGATTGACACCCATGTGAAATTGGAGGTGCAATAAGATCCTCCTTATCAAAACGAGCAGATTGGTATCGAGTTTTCCCTATTTGGACCCCTGGAACACTATCGACGGCCATTTATGTTACGCCGAAAATCTGCAACTCGTCAGAGACGACTATTCCCACGGTGGAAATGCCTGATATCTGGCGGAGAGGTGCGCCTGATGATGGATAAGAGTTTCCATGGCTTGGAATTTATAAATTTGGCCCAGAACTCGCTTGGGAAATTTCAGAGGCTCCAGGCGATATTTGTTAACAGTGATCCCTGTGCCTTTTTGGAGATCTGTCATGACTGGGGTGTTATTTGGGAATAGGGTTTGTTAGGGGAGGTGTGCATTTGTAGGACGTATCATTTGGTGGTGGTCTGGTGGTTTTTCACCGGTGGACAGAAGCGTTGTGGCCATTTCGCCACTGGCGCATTACTGTAGCTTTCAGTCGCCTGTACGGAGAGGATTCTAGAAAATGGCGCAGAACTAGCACATAGATGTTAGGCATTATTTTTTGAGGAAAAACTTTGAGAAGGGTTTGATCACTTTAGAATTTTGTGTTACTGATAAACAAATACTTGTCATCTTCACAAAAACTCTCAGTAGAGATCACTTTGAAAGTAACAGATTAGAATTAGGGATGATTAAGATCACCTAAACTAAACCGGTTCTAACCCAATGATTGGTTAGATAATTTGTAAATTTTGCAAATAATTAGATTAGATATTTCTCAGTCCCATACTTTTATTAGTATACTCTTGTGTTGTGTGCTAAAAATTCTCACTGATGTCTAATGATATTTCCCTTATAATTTTGGAAACCATTAATCTTACGCAAGAGAATTTTCAGTGAAGAACGTGGTTCATCGAGCTTATAAGGTATGTATTCTACACTCCACATAATTTGAAATAATAGTATTTGGATCATGATTTAAAAAGAGTCCCACTTTGTCCCAAACAAATTTTGAACCAATCAGTTATCAACGAACCAGTTTCACCAAGAGTCCCACGCGCCATAATTGCCGAAATTCTAGGAAAGAGCCCAACATTGTGTCATACTGAAACTCCCAAAGTGATTAGACCTCTTGATTTCAAAAAGTGTCGTTACACACTCAACCTACCCTCCTTTAAATTGATCTATAATTATCATCTTCTCTCATTTCTCATTTTCCAAAAACCAAAGTTTCTAAGCCTTAATATTCTCTTGAATTTCTTCATCTACCTACACTGATCAAATGGCCAACTTATCTGAAAATCCCAAGAACACTGAGAATCCTCCTTCATCACCCAAAGAACCTTCACCCACAATTTCAACCACCCAAACCCCCAAGCAAAAGCATATCAAAATAATTGCACGTAGAACAGTAGCAAGCAAAGAACAAGCCAAGAAATTGAATAAGAAGCTACAAGCCAATCAAGCAGAAGAACCACAAAATTCCGATGATTCTTTTTGGTCTGCGACTGAGGGGGAAGAACTAGTTTCTTCTGAAACTGAACATGTAACCTCTAAGTTTCCCACCTCTAAGTTTGGTTCTGAAATTGTAGAAAATCTTAAGAATCGATTTGTTTTGGTTAGGTCTATGGCTGGTATTGAAAAGGAAAATGTTGTTACTGAAGACATTGGTGGTAAAAATAAAAAATAAAAATAAAAATAAAACAAGAGCGAGGTGTTGAGGTTCATGCGAGGGGAAGGGTGAAAGAACAAGTGGATGGATTTGATTTACCTATTGGTTATGGATTACATGAGGAGACATGTGCAATGGTGGTTTGGAGTGAAAAGATTAGTGATGATGATAAGACTTTGAATGAAAGTATAGGGATAGAATCACAGGATATATGTGATGGGTCTGGTGATAGAAGTGCATCATATGTGTTGGTTAGGTTAAAAAAATGGTTTCATGAACCAGTTCCTTCTCCTGCTAAAATAGACAAGAGTCCAGATCTGCTGCAAAAGGTGTCCAATGGTTATAATTAAAAGAAGAAGAGCAAAGTTAGAAAGACTGCAGGAAAAGAGCATGGGTGGCACAAAGAAAAATGCTCCTTCAATCCATGTAGAAATTCCTCCCATAAGAGGAAGAACTACAAGGATCCAGAAGAACCAGAGTGAGGCCAATGTAAAAAGGGCCTTAGCTGAGAGTGCCAAGAAAGTCGCTTGGAAAAGAAAGAAAAAAGGCTGATAAGCCAAGTGTAGTAGTACAGATTAAGGAGATGAACCTGGTTCTTGAAGATAAATATGAGGATATGGAAGTACTCACCCCTAGTGTCAAAAAGAGAAAGACTTCTCAAAAGAATTCTCAAGAAACAGAGGCAAAGACAGAGGGCTCAATTGTTTCTAAAAGAACTAGGTCAGCCAAAAGGAGCAAGGAGGCTCAAATAGTGAAAGAAAATGGCTAAGGATGCTGAAATTGAAAGGCTGAAGAAACGATTGGCTGAAGTAGAGGTTGAAAAAGACTCTCTCAGGTCTAAGCTTGCAAAGGAAAAATAGAAGAATGAATGCATTCTTCAAGACATGTTGAAGCTGCTTCAGGCCAGAAACCAAGAACCTGGTTCTTCACAATCTTAAACCCTTCCTAGCCTAGTTTGTAACCAGTGATCCGAGTGGGGTGTTTCTTTTTATCTTTTTCTTTTTATCTTTTTGCTCATGGTTCAGTACTTTTATTTCTTTTTATGCTTTGTGGATGAATTTTATCAATGATAACCACTCTTGTTGCTCTAATCGTTTGTTGATATTTCTTATATGGATAATATCCTTAGATTGATAAGAGAAACATGAATCCATGCTTGCAATTGAAGTAGCCTCAATGACCATGAGTAAGATCTACTAAAATCCGGTTATATAACTTAATTATGCAACTTTTCGATGATGCCAAAAGGTGAAAGATAGGTTGTGTTTTTGCTTTGGACTGTAATATTTATAACCTAATGAACTTGGTCCTTGATGATTTGTGACTTTAAAATGGAATGTGTTCTAACATTGTGTTGATGTTGAGCTGAGTTAAAATAGGTTCCATGCTTATGAAAGGCATAGAGTTTGTCATCATCAAAAAAGGGGAATTTGTTCGCCTGAGTAAGTTTTATTTTGCTGATTGACAAAGGAACACATACATGAACCATGTCCATACACAATGTATACATGGTACGAGCAGATTCAAGCACAAGGCATGCAAGTGAAGGGGATATTCATAAGTGGTTATATCTGATATCCCCTGAACAAAAATGTTGCATAATTGATAAGGAGAAGGACTCCTTACTTGAAGAGAACTCTATCCTAGATAAGGGAGGAGTTAGAAGTTGAAGATAACTAGAACTCTTCCACCATGGAAGAGTAAAGCATTAGAACTCTAGTTAATCCTTATTCTACTAACTCTCTCTCTCTCTCTCTC
>AWOL01S0012887.1:0-33423 GCA_000715115.1 Nicotiana otophora | reverse complement strand
TATATATATCAGTTGCGTTCTCTTTTACGAGCAACACACACATACAGAAGTGAAAGCACGAATTGAGAGCAAAATAGCAAGATATTTTGTGAGCAATTCCTGTGAGATTCAAGAGTGTGATCATGAAGCTACACGAACCAGATTGAAGAATCAGTTCCATAAAAAGTTTTATGTGTTTTTCTTTATTTCTAGTTCAGAGTGTAGTAGGCGTTTTGAATTATACCTTTCAGCTTTCTTAGAAGCAAATTGTACTAGGTACCTGAGTTGTATCATTCAAGTTAGAGTTAACTTGAAGTAGGCGCAACAACTTGTGGTGTGTTGCTACAAGGGATAGAGTTAATCCTTAGGTTTGTAAGAGTTTGTAAACTTAATTGTTGGCTCAGAGTTATAGCGAAGTGTTTGGAAAAATCCTATTGGGTAGTAGGTCATGATTTTTTCACCTTTTGAGTCGGGTGTTTTTTACATAAAAATTCTTGTGTTCTTTACTTTCTGCATTATTTATTCCGCAACAGTAGATTAAGGAATGCATAGAAGAACCAGGTACTTCAATAATCTAGTGCACACGAAAATTGGACACCATACAAATCACCCCTCTTGTGTGACATTGAAGTATAAAATATCAGTACGGCATGAACCTATTAATGTATTCAATATGGTGTAATTGGCACAAGCCATGGTCCCTATAGGAGATGAATATGATATAGTATGTACTATGAAACTCAAGTAAAGAGAAAAATATTCGGATACAAATTTTAATAATGGACATGGTGTGTAAGCGGGGGACGCGCAAACATAGTAATACAGGAGTACAAATTACAGTAAATATTAAACTATAGATACCTGACATAGTAGGAAAATATATACTTATTAAACCGAGAAGAGAACATAGCTAATCTAGTGAATAAGCTATGGTTGATCTGAAACTAGTAGTTTTGACTTAAACCCTTTATACCATAATATAAGTAAAAATAATAAATTCTAAATCCAGTAAAATATATCGACTGGGTATTTTACTTGCTTCATCCAGCTTAGAAAAAGCAGAATGTAGCACAAGCCATGGCGGATACCAAGTAAGAGATGGAGCAGATTCTGCAGAACTTTGCTGCCTTCGGCCATTTGCTGCTCAAGTACAACGTACTGAACGAAGTCGCGAAAGATAACATAAGAAATACTACAAATGCATGGAATAAAGATTGCATTTCCATAGAAATGAATACAGGAACTCGGTGTTGGCCTATGTATTTGCAGGGAAGAAAAGGCAGGAAAGTTGCTAAACCAGAAGTGATAGTCACAATCTTGGCTGCCGTTAGTCGATCGTCTTCAATTGATGTTAGGAGCAGCAAAAAATTATTATCTCTTTGTTTAGTTTGTTTCAGAAATATTCTCTTAAGGAGTTTTTTGTTATCCATGCAAAATATAAGGATTGATCTATTTAGTATGGCTATTGGATCGGAAGAAATGCTGGTGTTTGAGTTTATTTATTATGGTTACATCCGATGATTTCCAAGAAACATGATGTGATGGTTACAACTGAAGGTAACTCATAAAGCTAGGAATTGCTAAGAAGATTTTAACAAAGGGAGTTTCCCAGCAACGGCATAGAAAATTAGAAGAAATTGAAGTCCAAGCATTTGTTGTCGACATAACTCATAAAGATAGAAATTGTTTAAGAAAGTTAGATTAATTGTCGACTAGGAAGATGTGAATTTCTAGGCAGCACAATAGAAGTGTTGGGATTAAAGGTGGTGAATGGGAAATGGAGGAAAGAAATGTGAAGGGAAAGTGAACTCCTTTATGCTTTGGAAAGAGCAATTGTCCTTCATTGGTGGTGGAAAGAAAGGGAATGTGCTTATATTGAGAAAGCACTTCCCTTGGTGTTAAATGGGTTGGAAAGAAGGTAAGCCTCGCGCCGTCGTCGTCATTCGCTCGGCTTCAGATTTGGATTTGGATTTGATCAAAGATTGATTGACTAATCTTTTTTAACAAAATTGCTTTCAATTATTTAAGTAATTAACAAAAAGTCAATCCGGAATAACCCAGGACCTGCGACGCGGCGCGACCCGGTCTGTTTCTTTCCTGAATTATTATAAATTATTTTTCCGGAATATTTTGAACATTCCCGCCTGTTCCAACAACCATGGTTGTTTCTGAAAGGTTGCAAACTATTCAGAAACAGTGCCAGAAAATGGCTATAAATATGCCTTGATCCCAGAATCTTTTCTTACGAAATTTTCGGAACGTCTTCTCCTTCTTCTACACAATTAAAATTCCATTGTGATTTACAGTCATTGAGTGGTTCGTCGTTCACCAGCGTTTTTGGTACCAATACTCTGGTGAGTTAAATTACTCTAGGATAATATTCCAACTTCTCGGGTACTTGAGGGCAATAATTTCCTTAAGGACACACCGTGCATTCAATGGGCTCAATCTTATTCCGAAATATATTTACTAATTCTGGTTTCTGACAATCTCCAATTTCTGTCTTATTTATGTTTTTTTTGTTTTTGTTTTATGTTACAGAAATTTACTGTTTCGTAATATTATATTATAGTAATACAGATTGCAAACAATCTTAAGGAAATTACTTCTACACTGTAATTTGTATTCTGTTTTGGAGATTAAAACCTTCATGGTTTTCTACTCTTTCTGAATTTTTCTATTTCTAATTTATAGATATAAAAACTTCATCAGAGTATTAAAAATTAGAAACGATTTGAAGAATATAAAAACTTCATCGTTTTTTTATGAAACAGTATATACAAAACTTCAGTTTTTGTTTATTAAACGTACCGTTTATTATTAATTACAGTACTGTTTACTATTCTATATTTTGTCATTAATTGAACTCTTCTGTTGTTAGCAGTGAGAAGTAGCAATTGATAATGGAAATCCTTCTGCGACTGTTGCGGCAATGACGATAGCCTCGTCAATCCGAACTGTTGTGCCATTGGCCAAAACACCAGGGAAATAATCTGGAGCTAACTTCAAAGGATGGCAGCAAAGGGTGTTCTTTTGGCTTACCACGCTTGGTATGCAGAAATTCACCAGTAAAGACCCTCCAGTGCCTGCGGCCGACATGCCAGACAATGAAACATTTATGATTGTTGAGGTGTGAAAATAAGTAGATTTTCTTTGCAAAGGCTACACCCTAATTGCTTTGGAGGATGACTTGTACAATATCTATAGTGTTATGAATACTTCGAAAGAATTATGGGATGCACTTGAGAAGAAGTACAAGACTGAAGATGCGTGCTTGAAAAGATTTGTGGTTGCCAAGTTTTTAGACTATAAAATAATAGACAGCAAAACCGTTGGAACCTAAATTCAAGAGCTTCAACTTATTTTTCACGGCCCTATTGCTGAAGGTATGGTACAAGTGGCTGCAATGATTGAAAGGTTGCCTTCTTCATGGAGAGATTTCAAAAATTATCTAAAGCACAAGCGCAAAGAAATGAAGTTGGATGATCTTGTGATTTGTCTCAAGATTGAGGAAGATAACAAAATAGCCGAGAAGAAGTCTCGTAGAAATTCAACAATTACGGGAGCTAATATCGTTGAGGAGACTGCTCCAAAAGGTAAGAAGAGGAAGAGGTCTTCTGGACAGACTAAGGAGAAGAACAAGAAATAATTCAAGGGAAACTGCTACAATTGTGGAGAAGTTGGTCACAAAGCCCCTGATTGTCGTCTCCCAAAAAAGGACAAGAAAAAGGGACATGTCAATATAGTGGAGAAGAATGATGGCATTGATGATATATGTGCAACGCTTTCAGAATGTAACTTAGTTGAAATTCGAATGAGTGGTGGATTAATTCTGGAGCCACTCGACGTGTTTGTGCTGTCAGAGAAGCATTTGCGACTTACTCCACTTCTGGTCCCGAAGAAGAGCTTTCCATGGGAAATACTGCAATAACCAAGATTGAAAATTATGGAAAGATATTTCTAAAGATGACTTTCGGCAAGGTGTTAACGCTCAACAACGTTCTTCATGTTGCTACTATTAGGAAAATTTTAGTTTCAACTTCTTTACTTGTTAAGAATGGATTCAAATGTGTATTTGTATCTGACAAAGTTGTTGTAAGCAAGAATGATATGTATGTTGGAAAGAGTTACCTTATAGAGGACCTTTTCAAACTCAATGTAATGGTTGTTGACAGTATTAATAAAATATTAGCTTCTTCTTATTTATTGGAGTTAAATGATTTATGGCATGTTCGTTTAGGATATGTCAATTATAAAACCTTGCGGAAGTTAATTAATAAATAAGTATTGCCGAAATTCGAGTATAATAAATCAAAATATCAAACACCCTTAAAGTCTGTTGAAAGGAATTCAAATCCTTTAGACTTAATTCATACTGACATTTGTGATATGAAGTCAATACCATCTCGTGGTGGGAAAAAGTATTTTATAACATTTATTGACGATTGTACTCGATATTATTATATTTATTTGCTTAATAGTAAAGATGAAGCAATTGAAGCATTTAATCAATACAAGAATGAAGTGGAGAATCAATTGAATAAAAAGATTAAAATGATTAGAAGTGATAGGGGTGGAGAATACAAATCTCTGTTTGCATAAATATGTTCGGAATATGGAATTAGCCATCAAACTACTTCCCCTTACACACCTCAATCCAATGGAATTGCGGAAATAAAAATCGGACATTAAAGAAAATAATGAATACCTTATTAATAAGTTCCGGCTTACCGCATAATTTGTGGGGGGAAGCTATCCTTACAGCTAACCGAATACTCAACAGAGTAGCCCACAGCAAAACACAATCTATTCCATATGAAAAATAGAAAGGAAGAAAACCCAACTTGAAATATTTCAAAGTGTGAGGGTGTTTAGCAAAGGTACAAGTACCTTTACCCTAAAAGGTAATGATTGGACCAAAAACTGTGGATTGTGTTTTTATTGAATATGCTACAAACAGTATAGCATGTCGGTTTTTGATTCATAAATCTGATAATCCCGAAATTTATGTTAATATTGTAATTGAATCAGATAATACTGAATTCTTTAAAAATATCTATCCATATAAAACTGAATATGAGTCGTCAAGTGAAAGAACTAAACGACCACTGGAACAACCAAAGGAAAATGCTCCAAGTGAAAAGGATCCAAGGCGTAGCAAATGTCAAAGAACACCTACTTCCTTTGGACCAGATTTTGTGACATTCTTGCTTGAAAATGAGCCTCAAACTTTCAAAGCAGTTATGTCATCTTCTGATTCAGCATTTTGGAAAGAGGCGAACAATAGTGAGATTCAATCAATTTTGGATAATCATACATGTGAATTGGTTGATCTTCCTCCAGAAAATAAGCCTTTAAGTTCGAAATTGATCTTAATGAGATAAATAAAAGTTGATGGCACTATTGACAAATATAAAGCAAGACTTGTTGTCAAAGGTTATAGACAAAAGGAATGCCTAGATTACTTTGACACTTACTTGCCAGTAACAAGAATAACATCTATTAGGGTGTTAGTGGTACTGGCGGTCATACATGGCCTTGAAATCCATCAATTGGATGTTAAAACATCTTTCTTAAATGAAAAATTAGAGGAAGAAATTTATATGGAACAACCTGAGAGTTTTGCGATTCCTGATAAAGAAAAGAAACTGTGCAAACTTGTTAAGTCACTTTATGAACTTAAACAAGCACCCAAACAATGACATGCTAAATTTAACAAAACAATATTGGCAAATGATTTTAAAATCAACGAGTATGATAAATGTGTTTACATTAAAAATGCTCCAGGTCATGAAGTCATTGTTTATTTATATGTTGATGACATGTTGATAATGAGCAAAGATATGACTGATATAAATGCTACTAAGCGCATGATAGCTAGCAAATTCGACATGAAAGACTTAAGAGTTGTTGATGTGATCTTAGGAATCAGAATTCACAAGACTCCATAAGGTCTAGCATTATCACAGTCTCACTATATTGAAAAAGTACTTGACAAATTCAAGTATTTAGATTTCAAGATTGCCAAGACTCTGGTTGACGTGAGTTATGCACTTCAAAAGAATGAAGGTGAAAGTGACTCACAATTGGACTATGCAAGAGTATTTAGAAGTGTGATGTATATCATGAATTATACGTGACCAGATAAGCATGTGCTATTAGAAAACTGAGTCGGTTTACAAGTAATCACAATCAAATACATTGGATGGCAATAAAATGAGTTTTGGGGTATCTGAAACATACCCAAGACTATGCTCTACATTATAACAAATATCCCTCCGTGATTGAGGGATATAGTGATGCAAATTGGATCACCAGATCATCTGAAATTAAATCCATGAGTGGATATGTTTTTATAATTGGGGGTGGAGCATTGTCTTGTAAATCATCCAAACAAACATGCATCACCCATTATACAATGGAAATTAAATTCATAGCTTTAGACAAGGCCGTGAAGAAGCTGAATAGCTTCGGAATTTCTTGGAAGATATTCCATTTTGGCCCAAACTATTTTCACCCATATGTATACATTATGATAGTCAAGCAGCAATAGGTAGGGTAGGGAGCGTTATGTATAACGGAAAATATCGTCACATACGACATAGACACAATATTGTTAGACAACTACTCTTTAGTGGTGTTGTCACAATTGACAACGTGAAGTCAAAAGATAAAGTATCAGATCAACTTACAAAAGGCCTATCTAGAGAGGCCGTTGAAAGATTATCGAAGGGAATGGGATTAAGGCCTAGGATAAGTCATTATGGAGGTAACTCTACCTAGAAGACTGGAGATCCCAAGAGCTAGGTTCAAAGAGATCAAACAAAATTATGAATGACGATTCAACATTATCGAATAACTCAACTCATTCTCGTGATGAAGACAATGTTCAGAAATCAGGGTAAAGCATTAAGGCTTTTTGATGAGTCAATAAAGCTTAAAGCTTCTTAATGATTTGCTAAGTCTTGCAGGAAATCACCAGATAGTGTGTCTATAGGATTACACATTTACAAAATCACCTACATGAGTGTGAAGTTTAAGCCGCTTCAAGGGGAATGAAAGTAAGGGCCCATTCTCTAAGCACTCATGAAACTAGGCAATGTTCATGGCTAAAGCGAACACAAATGTGAGACACTACAAGAAAAACAATTATTAGCGACAAGAAAAATAGTCCCTCAAAATCAGATTCCGGTTATTATCATGATGCCATGTCATGAGAGAAGATGTATTTGTAGACATATACAACATTTGAAGTCTAGGCTTTAATGGAAAATAACGCAAAGTCTTTGCTGCTATCTTTTTGCCTTTTTTATTCTTTGCTTCCCCGCTATATTTATTTATTTTCCATATGGATGCACCACAAACTTTACAAGAATCAAGTAAATTATCCTCCTTCCAGTATAACATGCAATCATTTATACAAGCATCAATCTTATGGTAGGAAAGCCCAAGATTCTGAATTGCCTTCTTTGCTTCATAATATGAATTTGGCAAATCCGCTCCATCCGGCAACAACTCATCCTTTAACATTTTTAATAGCATTGTAAATGACTCATTGCTCCAGCGACCCATACTTGTTATGTGAAGCAATTTATTCAAAGTGGAAAGCTTTGAAATTTTTGAGGTTTGGTATAGTGGCTTCTCAAAATCTCTCAATAGACTGTAAAATATTTTGGCTTCAACATTCGGTTCCTATTAAAGTAAATCATCACAACCAATGTCTGCATTGCTTCCATCATGATTGGGATATATATCTCTCAAAATTTCTTGTATTTTATCCTCAATCTTGTACTCTTCTGCTTAATTATCATCTTCATCTTCAAGTTCCAACTGTGGCTCAACTAAAACTTCTCCATGGTGATACCAAAAAGTATAATTTTTTATTATTCCATTGTCACGACCTAAAATTCTAACATGTCGTGATGGCGCCTATCTCAATACTAGGCAAGCCGACAACCACAATAAATCACAATTTCTTTTAAGTTTGAAAACATAATATTTGAATTCCATTTAAAATCTCACAAACTACTGGCATAAAATACATTCCCAAAACTCGGTGTTACTGAGTACATGAGCATCTAAATGATACCAAAGTTTGACTGATAAAAACACTGTCTGAAAATACAGAACAGTACAATAACTGAAAGGAACAGAGTCAAGATCAACGGACGCTAAGCAGTTTTCTTGATAGTTTCCAACTGATAACATTGTGAGATCTAACAGTTGTCGTATCCGGAAGCACCTGGATCTGCACACGAGGTGCAAGGTGTAGTATGCGTACAACCGACTCAGCAAGTAACAATACTAAATAAAGAACTGAAAGTAGTGATGAGCTTCACAGCTGAGTCTGATTACAGTAATTTCCAACATAATAAGGTAGGTATGCTGTCAAGTTCAATATTTAAAGCCAAAACAGTAATTTCATGGCATGTTCAACTGAAACAGAAGATAACATCTCTCAGAAATTTTCAAAACAGTGATATATGATAGCTGAAGTGCAACAATAATGAAATCAAATGCATCCTCTCAAGACCACAATCACTCAGCCCTTCCACTAGCTCAGCACTCAGCACTCGCACTCAGTAGGTACTTGCGCTCACTGAGGTGTGTACAGACTCCGGAGGGACTCCTTTAGCCCAAGCGCTATATCTGTACGGACAACTCACATGCTAGTATAATATCTGGATCTGCACGGACAACTCACGTGTTATAGTATAATATCTGGATCTGCACGGATAACTCACGTGCTATAGTATAATATCTCTAGATCCGCAGGGACAACGCACGTGTTACACGGACAACTCATGTACTATAGTATAATATGTCATAACCAGACCCTCGACCTAACTCAGTCATAAATCTGTCCAGTCTCTCAGGCTCTCAATAATCATCAAAATCCTCCTATACAACAATGATATGATACATCAATAATGAACAATAGAAACTGAGATAAAATAAACAAGTAAACTGTGACTGAGTACAAAACTAAAATTTAGCAGATAATTCAACATGTACACAGCCTATGTGGGTCCCTACAGTGCCAACACATAATCTAAACATGATCCATGGTTCAATTTCTCTACTACATGGAGAATGTACAGATAACAACAAATTATTCAATTATATAGTTCCATAGAATTCGACCAAGTCACAATTACTACTGTGCATGCCCACACGCTCGTCACCTAGCATGTGCGTCACCTCAAAACCAATCATATAACACATCATCTAGGTTTCATACCCTCGGGACCAAATTTAGAACTTTTACTTACCTCAAACCGTGTAGTTATTTATTCTGCTATGCCCTTGCCTCGCGAATCGGCATCCAAACGCCTCGAATCTTGTCACAATTAATTCGATTAAGTCAATACAAATTATATGAACTAATTCCATATGAAAATACAAAGTTTCCAACAAAATCCGAAATTGCACTACAAAATTGCCTGTGGGGCCCACGTCTCGTAACCCGACAAAAGTTACAAAGTATGAACGTCCATCCAACCACAAGTCTAACCATATAATTTTCACCAAATTTCGAATATGCGGCCATTCTGCGGTCCACATACAGATTCTACGGTCGCAGAATGGACCGCAAAACACTTCTGCGACCGCATAATGGCCCAAAATTTTCTCGAGTTTCTGCTTCGTTCTGCGCTAAATTCGCGATCCGCATAACATTTCTTTGGTCGCAAAACAGACCGCAGAATGTCCTTCTGTCAAAACTTTTCCTCAACACTTAAGTGCATTTTCAACCCAAAAAGTCTGAGCCAAGAAATTTCTACAACCTTTGTACTAATTAATCTACCTCGACACTACAAAACCTTAATTGCCTTAGCAAAATAATTTTCGAGGTCGTTACACATAAGTCAACATCCAGCCAATATTTTGAACTTAAGTTTTAAACTTTGCAACTAAGTGTTCTAAATCATTCCAAAACCTCACCGGACCCGAACCAATTACCCCGACAAGTCAAATAACAATCGTAAAGCATAATTTGAGCAGTAAATTGTGAGACGGGGTTGTAATACTCGAAACGATCAGCCGAGTCGTTACATTCTCCCCCTCTTAAACAAACGTTCATCCTCGAATGGGTTTAGAATCAAACCTGGAGCCTCAAATATGTGTGGATATTTGCTCTGCATCTCTTGCTCAGTCTCCCAAGTAGCTTCTCTGACTGGCTAGCCTCTCCACTGCACTTTCACTGAAGCTATGTTCTTTAATCTCAACTTTCGAACCTGCGGGTCTAAAGTAGCAACCGGCTACACATCATAAGTCAAATTACCATCCAACTGCATTGTGTTTAAATCTAAAATATGGGACAGATCTCCGACATATTTCTGGAGCATGGATACATGAAACACCTGATGAACACCCGATAAACTAGGCGGTAATGCAAGTTCATAAGCCACCTCTCCAATCTTCTTAAGTATTTCAAAAGGTCCAATATACCTAGGACTCAACTTGCCCCTTTTTTCGAATCTCATAACACCCTTCATAGGCAAAATTCTGAGTAGTACTTCCTCTCCTACCATCTAAGCAACATCACAAACCTTCCGGTTAGCATAACTCTTCTGTCTAGATTGCGCCATGCAAATTCGATCCTGAATCAATTTAACTTTTTCCAAAGCATCCTGAACTAAGTCAGTACCCAATAGCCTAGTCTC
The DNA here is from genome assembly GCA_000715115.1 of Nicotiana otophora. Taxonomy (NCBI): domain Eukaryota; kingdom Viridiplantae; phylum Streptophyta; class Magnoliopsida; order Solanales; family Solanaceae; genus Nicotiana; species Nicotiana otophora. Next base: position 22,780 of record AWOL01S0012887.1, on the reverse strand, counting down.
ACCCGACTCAAACTAACCCACCAGAGACCGACATCGTCTCCCATATAAAGCCTTATGCGGGGCCATCTGAATGCTCGATTGGTACCTGTTATTGTAAGCAAACTCCGCGAGTGATAGAAACTGATCTCAAGAACCCCCAAAATCAATGACACAAGCGTGTAGCATATCCTCCAATATTTGAATAGTGCGCTCGGATTGTCTGTCCATCTGAGGGTGAAATGTTGTACTCAACTGAACCTATGATGCAAAATTGTGATGTAAACTGCGTGCCCTGATCTAAAATGATGGACACTAGCACAACGTGTAGGCGAACAATCTCGTGGAAATAAATCTCAGCCAACCGCTCCGAAGAATAAGTAGTACCAATTGGAATGAAATACGCGGACTTGGTCAACCGATCTATAATCAACCAAGCAAAATCAAACTTTCTCAAAGTCAGTGGGAGCCCAACTACGAAGTCCATTGTAATACGCTCCCACTTCCACTCCGGAATTTCAAGTCTCTGAAGCAATCCGTCCGATCTCTGATGCTCGTATTTCACCTGTTGACAATTTAAATACCGAGCTACAAACCCAACTATATCTTTCTTCATTCTCCTCCACCAATAGTGCTGCCTCAAATCCCAATACATCTTCGCGGCACCTGGATGAATGGAGTACCGCAAACCATTAGCCTCCTGGAGAATCAACTCACGCAAACCATCTACATTAGGCACATATAGTCTGTCATGCATCCATAATAGTGACTTCCTTGGCATCACCGTGTTGAACCGTGTCCTTAAGGACAAACAGATGGGGGTTATCATACTGACGTTCTCTTATACGATCATAAAGAGAAGACTGAGAAACTACACAAGCCAAAACTCGACTCGGCTCGAAAATATCCAATCTGACAAACTGGTTGGCCAAGGCTTAAACATACCGGTAAGTATACTAAGCTGCCCAAACTCTCCGCCTTACGACTCAAGGTATAGGCCACCACATTGGCCTTTCCATGATGGTAGAGAATGGTGATGTCATAATCCTTAAGCAACTCCAACCACCTCTGTTGCCTTCAAATTAAGATCCTTTTGTTTAAACAGATATTGTAGACTCCGATAATTCGATATAAACCTCACAATGGACACCGTACAAATATTGCCGCTAAATCTTCAAGGCATGGACAATAGTTGCTAATTTAAGATCGTGGACATGATAATTCTTCTCATATACCTTTAACTATATGGACATATAAGCAATCACCCTACCGTCTTGCATGAACACTACGGCGAGACCAATACGCGACGCATCACAATACACAGTATAAGACCCTGAACCTGTAGGCAATATCAATACTGGGGCTGTAGTCAAACTATCTTGAGCTTCTAAAAGCTCTCTTCATATTTATCCAACCGCCTAAACGGAGCACCTTTCTAGGTCAATTTAGTAATGGGCAGAAGATGGTCTGGACCAACTCTGAACTGCCGCTATCTTCTTCGGATCTACTTTAATTCCTTCACTGGACGCTATGTGCCCATGAATGCCACCAAACTAAGCCAGAACTCATACTTACAGCATTTGGCATACAATCTCTCCTCTCTCAGCCTCTGTAATATAATACCCAAGTGTTGTGCATGCTCCTCCTAGCTACGTGAGCATACTAGGATATCATCAATAAATACTACGATGAATAAATCAAGATATCGATGAAATACACTATTTATCAAGTGCATAAATGTTGCTCGGGCGTTGGTTATCCCAAAATACATCACGAGAAATTCATAATGACCATAACGAATCCCGAATGCCGTCTTTAGAATATCCGAATCCCAAATTTTCAACTGGTGATACCTGTATCTCAAATCAATTTTGGAGAATACCTTCCCTCCATGTAGCTAGTCAAATAAATCATCAATACGCGACAAAATGATACTTATTCTTGATTGTAATTTTGCTCAGTTTCCTGTAATCGATGCACATCCGCATAGTACCATCTTTCTTTTTCACAAACAGACTCGGTGCACCCCAAGACGACACACTAGGCCTAATAAACCCCTTATCAAGATGTTCCTGAAGTTGCTCTTTTAATTCTTTCAACATAGTTGGTGCCATACGATATGAAGGAATAGAAATGGGCGAAAATTCCAGGCACCAAGTCAATACCTAAATCAATATCCCTGTCGGGAGGCATACCCGACAGGTCTGCAAAAAATATATCCGGAAAGTCTCGCACTACCGGTACAGTATCAATAGTAGGAGTGTCTGCATCAACATCTCTCACAAATGCCAAATAGGACAAACACCCCTTCCCAGCCATACATTGGGCCTTCAAATAAAAGATTACTTTGTTGGGAACATAATCTGGAAAACCTCTCTATTCGACCTTCGGCAAACCCGGTGTAGCCAACGTAACGTTTTTGCGTGACAATCCAGAATAGCATGACATGGAGACAACCAATCCATTCCCAAGATTACATCGAAATCACCCATACTAAGCAATAAGAGATCAACTCTAGTATCCATTCCCCCAATAGTTACCACACACGACCGATACACACGGTCCACAATAATAGTATCGTCCACCGGCGTAGCTACACGAATAGGTAAAACTAAGGACTCACGGGGCATATCCAAAAAATGAGTAAAGTACGATGATACATACAAATAAGTAGAACCAGTGTCAAATAATAAAGAAGCCTCCCTGCGGCATACTAAGACAATACATATAATCACTGCATCTAAGGCAACGACATCCGGCCTTGCGGGAAAAACATAAAATCGGGCCTTACCGCCACCTGATCGACCTTCCCCTCTTGGGCGACCCCTAACTGCCTGAGCCCGACCCCGAGCTGGCTGGGCGGGTGGTGTAACTGCTGGTTCTAACGCCGTTGGCCGAGAACTTTGCTGTGGAGCCCCACTTAACAGCCTACGACAATCTCTCTTAAAATGACCAAATTCTCTGCACTCGAAACAAACCCTCCTCTGACGGAACTGCTGCTCCTGATAACCTGAGGAATTACCGGTAAAAGCCTGAGCGGACGAGGTATGGTGAGAACTCTGCGATGGTAGTGCACTAAATGAAGACTGGCCTGAGTGAGCAATGTAAGAACCGTGGCTAGCTGATGCACCATGATGAGTTGGACGAGTCGTCTGAGCGAGCCTATAAGGACGACCTCTATTGTGGTAGGTATGCCCTCCCAGAAGGTACCTCACCAAAACTACCCGAACCTCGAGGCCTTTTGGCCTCCCTCTCACCACGCTCCTGGCTATGGACCACCTCTATCGGTTGAGCAGTGTTAACCACCTCGTCAAAAGTGGCATCAGATACCCTCTCCCTAGTCATAAGCAATTATAGCTGATATGAGAGGCTATCAATGAACCTCCCAATCCTCTCTCTATTAGTGGGAACCAACCAAACTGCACAACGAGCCAACTCAAAAAACCTCATCTCGTACTGGGTCACAGATATGTCATCCTACCGAAGCTGCTCAAACTGTCTGCGCAGCTCCTCCCTACGAGACTGCGGCATGAACTACTCCAAAAAGAGAATAGAGAACTCATGCCATGTAAGTGGTACTGCACCGACCGGCCTGCGCCTCTCATAAGCCTCACAACATCTGAAGGCAACCCTAGAAAACTGAAAGGTAATAAACGAGACCCTATTGGTCTCAAAATACACGTTGTCTGAAGCATCTGCTGGCACTTATCCAGAAAACCCTAAGCATCCTCTGAATTAGCACCGCTAAATGATAGAGGTCAAAGCCTCCAAAATCTCTCAAGTCTCATCTACTCATCATCTGCCATAACGGGGACTATCGGGGCCTGAGTAGCTGCAACTGGCTGGGCTAATAGTGTCACCGGTATATGAAGTCCCTACACTACATGCTCTAGAGTATGAGCAACTGGGGTATGAGTACCTCCCCCGGCTTGAGAAGTGGCTGATGCGGCCTGAGATGAAATCACCGGAGCAAGGCATGTGCAAACAGTCAATATCTATACTAGAACCTCTTGAATGTCTGGAATCACAATGGGCACAACTGGTGCATGAGCTGGCCCCGACGGCTCAACTATATCTGGAATCTGCTCCTAATCTGGAGCAACTGATAGTGCTACAGGTGTTGCTCCAACAGTTGTACGAGCTACACCTCTACCTCTACCTCAGCCCCGGCTTCTCGCAGGCCTAATTGGTGGCACTGGTGGCTGACCATTCGATCCGATAGTACGTGTCCTCACCATCTGTGAGAGAATAGAATAACAGAAATTTAGTTTCATGAATCAACAAATTCGCACGACAGAATACAAGAAAGTGAAATTTTCCTAAGGGTTCGGCAGCCTCTCGAAGATAAATACAGATGTCACTGTACCGATCCGCAAGACTCTACTAAACATGCTCATGACTCGTGAGACCTATGTAACCTAAACTCTGATACCAACTTGTCACGACCAAAAATCATAACCTGTGGTGATGGCACCTATCTCAATATTAGGCAATCCAACAACCTCAATAAACCACAGTTTCTTTTAAGTATGAAAACATAATATTTAAATTCCATTGAAAATCTCACAAACTACTTGCATAAATACATTCTCAAAATCCGGTGTCACTGAGTACATGAGCATCTAAATGATAACAAAGTTTGACTGATATAAACACTTTATGAAAATATAGAACAATACAATAACTGAAAGGAATAGAGTCAAGATCAGCGGACGCCAAGCAGCAACCTTGATAGTCTCCAACTGATAACACTCTAAGATATAACAGTCATAAATAAAGAACTAAAAGCAGTGACGAGCTTCACAGCTGAGTCCGATTATAGTAATTTCTAACATAATAAGGTAGGCATGCTTTCAAGTTCAACATTTAATGCCAAAATAGTAATTTTATGTCATGTTCAACTGAAACATAAGATAATCTCTCAGAAATTCTTAAAATAGTGATTTATGACAGCTGAAGTGCAACAATAATAAAATCAAGTGCATCCTCTCAGGACCATAGTCACTCAACCCTTCCACTAGCTCAGCACTCAGCACCTGCACTCAGTAGGTACATGCGCTCACTGGGGGTGTGTACAGACTCCGGAGGGGCTCCTTCAGCCCAAGCGCTATAATCTACACGGACAACTCACGTGCTAGTATAATATCTGGATATGCACGGAAAACTCACGTGTTGCACGGACAACTCACGTGATATAGTATAATATTTGGATCTACACGAACAACTCACGTACTATAGTATAATATCTGGATCCACATGGACAAGTAACGTGCTATAGTATAATATCTCACAACCATGCCCTAAGCCTTACTCAGTCATAAATCTCTCTAGTCTCTCGGGCTCTCAATAATCATGAAAATCCACCCAAACAACAATGATATGATGCATCAATAATGAACATTAGAGACTGAGATAAAATAAATAAGTAAACTGTGACCAAGTACAAAACTATAATTTAACAGATAATTCAACATGTACACGTCCTCTATGGGTCCTTACAATGCCAACACATAATCTAAACATGATTCATGGTTCAATTTCTCTACTACATAGAGAATGTACATATAACCACAAATTATTCAATTACATAGTTCCATGGAATTTGACCAAGTCACAATTTCTACGGTGCACGCCCACACGGTCGTCACCTAGCATGTGTGTCACCTCAACATCGATCATATAACACATCATCTGGGGTTTCATACCCTCATGACCAAATTTAGAACTGTTACTTACCACAAACCGTGTAATTCTTTATTCTGATATGCCCCTGCCTCGCGAATCGGCCTCTTGACACCTCCAATCTAGTCATAATTAATTTGATTCAATCAATACGAATTATAGGAACTAATTCTATATGAAAATACAACGTTTCCAACAAAATCCAAAATTGCACTAAAATATCGCTCGTGGGGCCCACATCTCGGAACCCGGCAAAAGTTACAAAATATGAACGTGCATCCAATCACGAGTCCAACCATATAATTTTTACCAAATTCTGACATCAACTCGACCCTCAAATCCTCAATTAAAGTCTTTGAAGATTTCTACCATTTTCAACCCGATATTTATCCATTTGAACTCAACAATCTTTTCACAAACCTTATTAGTACGTGTATGTATAAATAATACTCTCACACCCAAGAATCATACTCCTAATCACCCATCTTTACCCAAACTCGAAATTGAAGACTAGGGTTAGAACCTTACCTCTTGGGTGAAGATTTTGTGATATTTCCTGTTGGATTTCAAAGCTTGAACAAGATCTTACCTTCAAAATTATCATATTTTTGCCTTCAAATCATGTTGGATTCCTCTCTCTGCAACACTATCAGTTCTCTCTAAATGATCATATTTTTGCTTTCAAAATGAGCCCCAAATGTTATTTATCAAAATAGGGTCGAGTTATAAAAACTAAAAAATGAAGATCCGGGACAGGATCTGCAGTCGGCTATGCGACCGCATAATGCATATGCGGCCCGCGAAATGGGCCACGAAATGGACCCTGGGAACTGGGCACATTCTACCCAAGTATGCGACCATTATGAGGACTACATACTGATTCTGCAGTCTCAGAATGGACCACAAAACACTTCTGCGACCGCATAATGGCCCAAAATTTGCTCAAGTTTCCGCTTCGTTCTGCGAAAAATTCGCGGTCCGCATAACGTTTCTGCGGTCGCAAAACAGACCACAGAATATCTTTCTTTTTGTCAAAAACTTTCCTCAACACTTAAGTGCATTCTTCAACCCAAAAAGTCCGAGCCGAGAAATTTCTACAACCTTTGTACTAATTAATCTACCTCGGCAAAACAAAACCTTAATTTCCTTAGCAAATATTTTTCGGAGTCGTTACACATAAGTCAACATCCAGCCAGCCTTAATAAATAAATAAATTTTAAACTTTGGAACTAAGTGTTCCAAATCATTCCAAAACTTTACCGGACCCGAACCAATTACCCCGACAAGTCAAATAACAACTATGAAGCACAATTTGGGCAGTAAATAGGGAGACGGGGTTGTAATACTCAAAACGACCGGTTGAGTCGTTACCTCCATATACTTTCAAATGTGGCTTGCCTGTCTCGCGTGTTCCTAATGTAGTGTTACAATATTTTACACATGGACATCGTATTTCATACAATTCTCCTATTCTTCTAAAAGTATAATCTAAGAACTTCTGCACCCCAATTAAATAAGCTTCATTGAGTCGATTATCAACAAGTTAAATCCATTACTTACTTGGTGCCATAACCTTGGAGTGTATATAAATATTAGATGAAAAAATTATTTAGAATAATAAACGTACTTAGATGCACACAACCTTTTATTAAAGTTTCAAACTCTTTTAATGATCAAAGATATCACAAGAGGAGATAAACTATAAGTTGATAGTCAAAACAGATAATGTACAATTGCTCGCACAATAAATATATGATGCGTCTTATATACATTATTCCTATTCAATTAATGCATATTCCATCATAATTACTATGACTAACCATGGCACAGGTACATGTACTATTGTGATATTTTTACGGAGTTGATATAAAATAACAGAAGCAAAGACAATGGAGAGAGATTTAGCTATGCAGAAAACTTTTCAGCTTTTTCGCTACTATCAACCTCATGGTAGAAGCACATAACTCTTTCTCGCTATATTATATTCCTAACAACAATAGTTTAAAGACTAACAATACAAAATTCAAATACATGCACACCATAACTGAGTTTAAAAAAGAACCTTAATATTTAATTTGAATAAATCACATTTTATTTTAAACTTTTGCATATAATGGATTACATTAGATATGGTTTATGCAATTTTCTTGTAGAAACATATTGATTATGCTCTTAATTAGAATTTACACTGAACTATAAATCAAACTTAAATTGGGCGACATAAAGAATCATAAACTATGTATCAGCATAAACTATTCTCATCAGGAAAGAAAAATGAATTGGTAAGAAACTATATATAACAGGCACACTAGGATGGATAAGATTAGGAATGAAGATATTCGAGAGAAGATGGGAGTAGCTCCAATTGATGACAAGGTGCGGGAAGCGAGACTCAGATGGTTCGGGCACGTACAAAGGAGAAGCCCAAATGCTCCGGTAAGGAGGTGTGAGCAGCTGGATTTGGAGGGCACGGGAAGAGATAGAGGACGACCTAAGAAGTATTGGGGAGAGGTGATCAGGCAGGACATGGCGAAGCTTCAGAATTTCTGAGGACATGGCTCTTGATAGGAAGCACTAGAGGTCGAGTATTAGGGTTGTAGGTTAGGAGGTAGTCGAGTCTCCCTTACTTCGTACCTTTGTGAGGCTAGTCTGGTAGGGTTTTTGTCGATGTCAGCTAATGGCAATGTTGTGTTTTACTACTCCTTTGTTTACTATAGTGTCGGGTCTATGTACTGTCTATCGCATTTGCTTTGCATCTACTTTCTCATTTCCATGATGTTATTTTTCCTATGATTTTTATTGGTGATACTGATATTGTATCTTTTCGTCTTTTTAAGACGAGAGTCTTTCTGAAACAATCTCTCTACTCCCTCGGGGTAGGGGTAAGGTCTGCGTACACACTATCCTCCCCAGATCCCACTAGTGAGATTTCACTGGGTCGTTGTTGTTGTTGTTATTGTTGTTGTTGTAGTTGTTGTTGTATATATAAGAGGCACATTCTCCATTCTCCTAAAAAGCTAATGTATACAGAGATTATAACTTTTCAAAAGCAGATAATATAAGACATTATGTAACTTTTTAAACTAAATCAAATCCTATGAATGATGCCATATCAAATCCTATGGAATAAGAATAAAAACATAATATCATTGATAGTTTATGCAGATCTTCTTTTACAGCTAGGGTGATATTCAATAAACAGATTGACATACTAGGGAATTCTTTGAAATTCTTCCATCGGGAATTTTCTTCAGATGTTTTGGCTTATTGGAGTACCAAAACAAGATTGAATTCACATTACCTTGTACTCCTTACCTATAGTATAATTGAGAAATACATTAACAAAGATAATTCATACCACCACTTCTTCCTCATCTAAAGTTTTTATTGGAAATATCAAATTAGATTTACCAAAATCAATAAGTTGGTTAAACAATTAAAAAAATCCATAAAATTCTAGAGTGAAGGAACTAAATTAGAACACATAATATGTAAAACTTTCAACCAATTCATCATCACATAAGAAAACCCACAACAAATAAAATCGCACAATGTACCCACGACATTTTTCTTAGCCCTTCAAGTTTCCAAAGTCTTGTTTAATGTAACCCTAATAGAAAAAACCCCACAATAAGTCCACAAATACTTCACTTTTAGCACACAACAATTATTATTGCAAAACAAAACCCAATGACAGAACCTCGGTTCTTGCCTTCCAAGCACCAACATCAAATCCAACATTCTCACGTTTAGCTCCCACACAACACAAATTAGTGTTCTAAATAAGGAAAAACTCAATCAAAGAACCTTAGGTCAAAAAGAGAGAAAGAAATAAAGAAACAGACGGAAAACAATATCTGATTTTCATCAGGAAAAAAAAAAAGCGAAACAGAACATAAAAAGTGAAGAAACTTACTCTTGATGTAGCCGAATAATGCCCAGTGATTGACAAGAGTATCGTTTAGCCGGACACTGATTGATATTGAGCAATGAGTCTTTTAGGATTTTAGGAATTTCAAGGGTTTTGAGAAAGAGGGAGGGAGGAAACTTTTGGGAACTAGGCTAAGTAAAAAGTTTTTACTTATGAGAGAGGGAGAAAAAGTCTGGGAGCGCTAAGCCAAAAATTAAAGTTTTTGCTTATTTTTTATTCGCGCTTGTAGATCCCGCTAAATGTGATTATTAGAGACCGGGTAAATATCTTTTTTCAGACCAGATTAAATCCCTTCGTTTATTTAAGAAAAATACATCGCGATTTATGGACTGAAAATTATCTAGTCCCTGTAACTACACTTTTAGGGACCGGATTTTAAACTTGTCGCTAAATCTTGGTCTTTAATAACCATTTTTCTTGTAGTGAGAACCATAGATGGTTAAGGGTTGATTGTGTGACTTATGTTGTCTAGGTATACAACAAAGCTCGACGGTTCAAAGATATCAAATCTACCGATTGACCGAGTATATCCGATATAAGTTCACTGCGTAAAGTTCAAAGGAAAACCTACTTATCTAGATGCAATTAATCATTGCATGTAAATCACATACTCGTTCGTGCATTCCTTTGTCATATAGCCATTTTCCATTTATGTGGGGGTTGTTGGGATTAAATGTGGTGAATGAAAATGGAGGAAAGAAATATGAAGCGAAAGAAAGCTTCCTTATGCTTTGGAAAGAGCAATTGTCTTTCATTGGTGGTGGAAAGAAAAAAGAATGTGCTTATATTTAGAAAGCACTTCCATCGGTGTTAAATGGGTTGGAAAGAAGGTAAGTCTCGCGTCGTCGTCGTCATCGTCATCGTCATCGCTCGGCTCGACTTCGGATCGATTGATTGATTAATTTTTTTGAACAAAATTTCTTTAATTTATTTAATTAATTAACGAAAAATCAACCCGGAATAACCGAGGACACGCGACGCGACAGGCCGTTCACCAGCGTTTTTGGTACCGATACTCTGGTGAGATAAATCGTTCTATCCTGGGAGGATAATATTCCAACACCTCGGTTACTTGAGGGAAATAATTTCCTTAAGGATACATTATACATTCAGTGGACTCGTTTTATTCCGACTGGTTTCTGTCTTATTTTTATTTTTCTTGTTTCTGTTTTATGTTGCAGAAATTTATTGTTTCATATATATTATAGTAATATAGATTGCAAAAGAGTAGTTTACCCTCTGAACCTACACTTTATATTTTGCTTCCAAATCTTTTTAATTATGAATACGGGACTTAGTTTGCACACTCAACAAGTAATGTATTAAATATATAAAAATATAAAAATTTCGAAACAAATAACTAAAATGATCAGTGGTGTCAGAGGATCTCGAGTCCATAAAACTCGAATCGTGAGTCCGTTTATGATATATTGTCGCTGTAAACTCGATCATAAAACTAGAATTGCTAACAAAGACACTTCCAACCAAAGAGAATTTCTAAGAAATTGCACAGAAAAGTGGAGGAAATTAAAGACGACCCAACATAATAAGTGTAACTCATAAAACTAGAAATTACTTAAGCAAAGGGTGCTACAGTTCAGGGAAGGCAATCGAGCTACGTACCTAGTTTCTCATGTAAAACGCTAAGGTAACGCGTTAACTTGTAGAACTTCTACGATTCTTACCTCAATTTTTCTTGGAAAATGCTAGCAGAACTTTTTCCTACGATTCACAGGCAAAAGCCATATTACTTTTTCCTGCTTCCAGTCTCCTCTATAAATTAGCTAGAGTCAAATCATCAGTTGGTAAAATAGTTCAAAAATCAAATCTAACTCTTGATTAAAAGTGTTGACATCTTTTTTCCTATACTGAAACCATGTTGTCAGCACTCGATAGTGATATAGAGAACCAGTTATCTTTTGCTGGGGAGTCATCACAACTGTACAATAATGTTCTTGATCAATTTGTCAGTCGACGTGACACATTTGTAGAGCGGCGTTACACTTTTCAGAATCATCACGGGCAGGTTCTCCGCTCGTTCAGTGTTAAGAATAACCCCGTTTATGTGCCCAATTATCAGGAGAACGTGGAAGTAACCGAGGAGTTACAAGCTGCGCCTGCAGAGAGCGTTGTTTTAAGTGGAACAAGATCACCTATGAATTTTATGAATGTACCATTTCCACAACAAGCTGTAGCTACCGTAGTTGAAGAGATACGCATCTTGATAGGTGAAGACATTGATACGGATTTCACGTCCAACATTACTAATTTTCCAGCAGTAAAGATTGTGAATGCTTACTCATCGAAAGAATTCACAACAAGATTGATGGAGATAACACTCGGAATCACAGGTCAGGCAGCAATTTCCCTCTTGGCTTATGCAACAGCTTCAACGTCCAGCACATTTTCGAATTCTCTTCGAGGGCTGCACTTTGTGGTGGCGGCTAATGCCCTGGGATTTATTGGCACTTTCATTGGTATGTGGTTTAGAAGGAGCAAGAAACGGGTGGCTGCGGCTGCGTCTATCATTGTGGGAAAAATAGGTGCCATTGCAGCAGCTTGCGCTGTCATTGTCTCCATGGGGCTGTTCCTTCCTGCCAATGCTATCTCTATCTGGACTGCTGGATTTGCATGCCTCTTCCCTGCTGTTGCTGTGGCTTTCTCTTAGTCAAGGGATCGAGATTTTCTTATGTCGTCTTTTAAGAATATATTAAAATCATAAATACGCAACGAGATATTTGTAGGATGATTGCGTGAGTATAGGATATCATTTCCTCGAGGGGGTGTAGCCGTGGCTAAAGTTGGTGGTTGTGGATGTTGAATGGTAGTGGTGTTGGCTTATGGTCGTAATTGTTTTTTTTTTGTTTGAAAAAAGTGGTAATTGTTGATATGGAAGACTTTCTATAACACCTTTATAAAACAATCATTTACTATAAAAATCAAGTTTTTTGGGGAATCGATTTTTATTTATGTTATAATATATGTCCTGTATAACAACATTTCACTATAGCAGCAAGATATTATCGGAACAAACAAGATTATTATAGAGAGATTTGATTGTAGTAGCTAGTTGTGGTGTGGCTGACAGTTGGTTAACAGTGGTGGTTGATAATGTAGTTATTGGTGGCGGCTGATTACGGTAGTTTGGTATTGGTGGCTGATGGTGGTCAGTGGCGAAGTTAGAAATTTTCTCAAGAGTGTTCAAATTTAAAAGAAGTGAAAAAACAATTCCAATAAAGAGTATTCAATATGTGTTATATACCTCTCAAACATAATATTTAGGGTGGTCAGTATGACCATGCGGCTTCGCCACTGATGGTGGTAATTGTGTGGCTGTAGGGATAACTATATTGGTTGGTGATGATGTTGGCTATTGACAGTGAGGGCAGCTATGGCTATAGGTGGTAAATTATGAATCCAGTACAATACAGCGACTGGGAGTATAATACTCGCTTCATCAAACTTAGAAAAAGCAATATATAGCGAAAGCCATGGCGGACACCAAGTAAGAGATAGAGCAGAATTTGCAGAACTTTGCTGCCTTTGGCCATTTGCTGCTCAAGTACAACGCGCTGAAGGAAGTCGCGAAAGATAACATAAGAAATACCACAAATGCATGGAAAAGATATTGCATTTCCTTAGAAATGAATACAAGGACACGGTTTTGGCCTACATATTTGTAGGGAAGAAAAGGCAAGAAAGTTGCTACCCCACAAGTAATTGTCACAATCTTGGCTGCCGTTAGCCGATCTTCTTCAATTGATGTTAGCAGCATCAACTGACCTCTTTGCTTAAGGAGATTTTTGCCTTCCATCTCCTCTTACTCTCTCTCTCAAATAAGATCAAGATCTTCACATGCAAATATATGAATTTAGTATGGCTGGTGGAAGGAAAGAAATGATGGTTATGTCTTTATACCGTTTTGCCATCTGATGATGCCAAGAAACATGATGTGCAACAAGGATAATTACTTTGCCTTGACTTGAAAGATTTGACCCAACAATTTGACGTATGACCAAGCGGTATCCACGTAATTAATAAGGAGAGGTTCTGAGCAATTGCATGGAAAATTAGAGGAAAGACCAAGCTAACGCTGTCGGCATAACACTTGGGTGTGTATATGATGGAAAATATTTTTATTAGAAAAACTTATTTTCTAGTGTTTGATTTGCTAATAGAAAATACTTTTTAAAAATATATAATTTAGAAAATACTATAGCAGACGAAACGGGTAAGTCGGTAAGAGCGAAGGAGGATGGTAGGTGGGGTTCTAAGGCCCGAGGTTGAAGTGCAAGGGCAGAAGGTGGCGGGGGGACACAAGTTGGGTGTAGAGAGCGGGGGTGGGAGTGGAAGGTTGATTTTGCTACTTTTGGTATGGAAATCATTTTTTTCCAATAGGAGAAAAATGCATTTCCGAATGAAAATATATTTCAAAACAATTAAGTAAATCAAACATAAAAAAAAATTGAAAACTATTTTTCAAAAAATATTTTCCTTAGTAACAAAAACACCCTTAAAGCTAGAAACTGTTGAGGAATTTAAAAGGATAAAGAAAATACGTTAGCAGTAATTGCGGAGGAAATTTGAGGAGACTAAACCATTTATTGATGGCACAAGTCAACATGAAGATAGCGATTGCTCATGAGAAAGATACATTTAATTGACAATGTGAACTTCTGGAAAATTGCAAAAGAAAGTGAAGCAAAGACCAAGAATTAATATCGGCACAAGTCAGAGCTTGTATTTCACTTCTTTATTTGTTAGTCTTATAAATTTTATTTGTTTTCTGTGTCTTCATGAGAAATTATTTTCTAAAGTCTCGTAAATTAAAACTAAATTCATATATTACTTGCGTAAAATCCTTCATATATAAAAACATAAATTAAATTTATTTTTATATTTTTACGGAAATATATCATAAACTACTAAGTAGGCATACATAAATATAAATTTTCATTTTAGTGGAAAACCCATTAGTCTATAGTCAAGAGCGTACGTAGCCCTGTACCAACGGGTTTAATATAAGTTCACTAAATTAAATCACAATAAATTATAGCTATAAACCCATAACTGTAAGAATATAAAAGTCTAATACTAAGTTGAACCCATATAATTTACATCTCGTATACTAAAGTGGTTGTATCAGCACACATGTAGAATACGAAAGAAAGGAAGCTTGCAAATATGAGCTCTACGCGAGTAGAACGCGTTATTAGTAGAAATTCTACACTTGTCACCTCAACTTTTCTACTTATGTTAATTGTTTAGCAGAACCCATGAAGCTTCAAATGTAGATGACAATTATTTCCTCTTGTTTCTAGTTTACCCTATATATAAAGAAGATTAATTAATTAAAAAATTCTACAGTCAAAATTACCGTACTCCAACTCTTGAGCAGAACTGTTAGATCTAAGTTTCAATATATCTGCGTCCTTTAGGTCAATTGACTGATCCTGATCATTTCACTCGAAATAATATTACAATGAATTACCCATCAACTCCACAGACTGCTAGTACAGTTGGAGAGCTATGCATTAGAATATATGAAGATGGATCCAATATTACTTTTCCAGCCAATAATATAGTGATTGTTTACTCGCCAAGAGATTCCATATCAGAAAAACTGATGGAGATAACTCTCGGAATAACCGGTCAGGCAGCCATTTCCCTCTTGGCTTATGCTTCAACAAGCTCATCTTCTCTTAGAGGGCTGCACTTTGTGGTGGCCGCTAATGCTGTTGGATTTATTGGCACTTTTGCCGCCATGTGGTTTAGAAGTAAGAAACGGGTGGCTGCTGCGTCTGTTGTGGGAAAAATAGGTGCCATTGCAGCAGCTTGTTCAATGATTATTGCTATGGGAGTGTTCCTTCCTGCTAATATTGCTATCTGGATTGTTGGATTTGCTTGCCTCTTCCCTGGTCTTGCTGTGGCTTTTTCTTAGGCTAGGGAGGTTTACATAATTACCTATGAATTCTGAAAATATTCCATAATCTACAACTTGTAATAGAATAACATAATCTACGACAAATATATAAAACTTATACTCTAAAAAAAGCAACTTTCCTAATACAGGGGATTGTTTTTAAAAAAAGGTTACTTTCCTAATAAAGGGGAATTCTATTTTGAAACACATCCCATGATTAGCTCATAAAAATTCTTCAATTTATTAACTATTGATTATTTCTATAAATTCATTTGTTACAGTTATAACACTATCTCATATACACTACATCCTCCATAAAAATACGTTGCATAATTTCGGATGAAAGTTTTTCTCCATTCTTTCATAATTTCATCATCTATACATTTTTAATAATACAAATATTATATGTTAGTATTCTCTCTCTCTATATATATATATATATCATACTATATTATAAGTGGGAAGCTCCGAAGTTAAAATTGAATTATCAAAATATTCATCAAAAGGTGAAAGATAATTTTACCCTTCCTTTAAACAATACAATTCCTATAATAGTTTTGTACAAAAAAGTAAATTTACATCCCAATAAATAATAAATTAAATATCTATAAAAGTAACTTAAATTATTCTTTAAAACTGATGCATTAACCTAACTTCTCGTCATTTCTCTCAAAATGTGAAGAATTTAAGGAAATGATCATTCCTTATCATGAATAACAACTACCATGATAGTAATGTTGATTCTCTGTAGTTTCCGGTCATTATTATGCTCTTTAAAAACAATGAAGTCTTTACAAATATTCAAGTTCAAGTAACTTGAAATTGTGGACAAATGAAGAGATTATTGCTATAATATTCATGTTTCTTTTTTGTCACTTTTTAAAAGGCTACTAGAAAACCCTCTTATCCTTTTTTTTTCATTGTTTAGTTTTTTCCTCATTTATTTCAGTTTAGCTTATTTTAAAATTTCTGGAAGTGTCTAGATACAGTACACAATTTAACGAAGAAATTGAAAAGACTTCTATTTCCAAAACTTTTCATGTTCCAAAAACTATTTAGTTTTTAGAAACTCTTAGTTTTCTCATATAAATGAAGGACAATGATAGTCTTAACTCCAAACATTATTAGGACACTGAATAATGTTAGACAAATTGTAGGGGAAGTTCAAGCCTTGAGCCAGGATCCCGTCTTAGAAAAGCGTAAACTTGAAATTTCATTTCGTTTATATAAGCAATCGGTTGTAAAGCCTTTGCTTGTATTATTTATTCCTTCTGTTTTGCAGGTTGCAGAGCTTCTTTTTCTGTTTGATTCATTCTTCTTTTTTGTCCTTCTATTTATGAATCATTTCATTTGATTATTATTTGTCCCTTAGCTTCGGTTATTGTTTATTCCTTCTTTTTTTTTGTTGTAGGATTTAACTGGCTAGCCATACAATTCTATGGTAACAATTTGTGAATTTTACCACACATGTTTTCAAAGTTTCTTGTTTTCTTGCTATTGACTTATTTTTCATATGTTAAAGGTTGTCATGGTCATGTCTTTTTCTGTTGAGCTAGAAGCAGATATAGATTGTGGCATTCGGAGATTTTGCTTGGATTAGTGTTAAACTAAAGGTGATTTCTTGATATACATTTGCTTGTCTATTGCAGTTTTTCGGATTGTGATTGATACCAATTTCAATCTTATTTTGATATTTTCATTTTGCTTTTGTTGGTTAATGTTGTAATTGACTTACATTGCACATATTTTGCTGGTGTGAAAGGAGAGGTATTAGAAATTGAGTATTTGGCAATATATTGAGAACTTTTTGGATTCTTAATGTGTATGATCTTCTCTCTTTCGCATTATTCTTTAATATTGAACATTATCTATCTTATTATTTTCATTTTCTCTCATTTATTTCCTTTGGTTGGTTTAACTATAAAATTTGGTGTCTTTAAGATTTGTACTAAATATAGCTAAAACTTAAAAAAAATAACTCTCATAGTATTAATTTTTTTACGAAGTAGTAATACATACAGCAATCAACAAATGACTTACAAAAAATGGAAAATATAAGAATTCTAAGATGCCTTATTCAGTCAATAGTTAACTGCTTTTGATTCTTTCTAAATGTTATGATTTATCATTTGGAATGGGATGACATGGAGTTTCAAATTCCACAAGTATAACTCCATAAACAATGGTTATTTTTTAATTGCACATAAAGGTTGAAAAGTGACTGTTTGTGAAATTTTGCCCGAATATATTGTAGTGTGTATATCTTAATTTGAGCTTTAAACCTCATCACGATTGATAGCTAATTTGTAAGGTTAAAAGAAGAAAAAACTTTAGATTATATATTATTTAGCTTAATTTCTCTTTTTCTGAATTGGTGTCTGTCTGCCTCTTCCTGGAACACCCACCAAAATGTTGTCTATAAGAAAATATTAGGTACACTACAAGAAATCGGTGTTACGGCGATGCTTATTTACTGACCTTTGCAATAAATGACGATAAAAGTTTTATTTTTTGACATTTTTAAAAAAACGTCATAAAAATAACGACGGTTAATAAAAAATGTAAACAATTCGGTGACATATGATTTAAGTGTCAGAACATTTGTCGGTATTTAACGACTTTTATATACTAAAAGTGGGGGATTTTACCACTTCCGTAATTAAGTTTTAAAAATAAAAAAGAGTAAATTAGCAATATTTCAGGACACTAACTAATATAGTAAAATCATCATCCTCTTTGCCGCGTGCCTACAATTGAATTCCGAATACACAAAACGAAGAGATGCCGTCAATCCTCAAAATCTGCTGGTAATCCATCTGACTCATTGCCTCTCTGACACTCATACTTGTCACCCTCTTTTACACAATCTCACTAAAAGCAAAAACCCTAGAAAACCCTCAATCCTGTTATTCCCAAACGAAGGAGAAACGACTGAGAGATCTAGTGCCAAATATAGGACAACAAATGTAATCAGAAATTTTTTTGGTGAACTTTTTGGCTTTTAATTGTGAAATCTGGCCTAATTCTTTAGTTCAAGTTGATATTTCTTGTTTGATTGAGTTCAACGAGGTTGACTATTTGAAGACATGCTTTTATAATATCTTCTCAGGTTCTTTTTCCTGTTTTTCCCTTCCTCTGCCACACCACAATGAGAGATTCAGGAATTTGGCTATTGCTTGCTCGTGGAAAGTGTTAACCGTGTAAGAAGAATCTTTCTTTGTTCCAGTTATTGCTCTTGTTGAAAAGTTTATCCATCTTTAAAGTGATTTAGGCCTTGTCCCGGATGAAACTTATATTACTAATTCATTTTCCTTTGATTTGTCTTTAATACCATCTCATTATGCATAAGTTTGCTCAGTACACAACATAAATACAACAAAGGGGATAGAACTATTTCATAATTTTATCTAGTGCGGCATTATTATTTTTTGGAGTGCAAATGGGGTAAAATGAGTGTGTCAACCAACTCACATTTTTGTCCAAGTAATAAGCAATTAGTTAAAAAGTGTTAGTTATATTTTGTTTTAGCATTGTTCATCGGCTTTGTGCTCTAATAATCATCTTTGGATATGTGTGATGACAACAATACATCTTAAATTTTATGGCTTCCCTCTCCTTTTCTTTATTATATTTTCTTTAGGGTAGAAAAGAACTTTTTGGATAAATTGCTAGTAGCAGACCATGATGGGATCTCACTATCTTGAATTGGTAATTAATATTCACACGAGTGCATTCTATTCGAGGACAGAGGATTCTAGGATGAGAATTTGTTACGACTTATTTGAATAACTACTTAAATTACTTTGTAGGTTGTTGCTGATTGTTATTGTCTACTGATTATTGCTAGTTTCTGGTTAATGTTTGATGGTAGTTATAACTGATTTTAAAAAAATGATTGATGGTAGTTGTTCCATGTCTCTGACATTGCTGGTTGTTCGATTTCATATATCTTTCATGATTATACAAGAACGACATGACTTAATGAAGCCATGAATACTAGAGCTTCATTCTTTATTTTGGAGTTTTATGAGAAGAGTTAACTAATATATTGGAGCTTATAGCTTGAATACCTAAAAATAGCAGATATGCCTCTGTTTTGCTTTTGGTTTTGCCTTATGTCCTTCACATTTTTACTATTCATTGTTTTCAATCCACTCAGTTGGCCTTACAATTCAGGCTTTGGTTGCTAGTGCTGGTGGAGTAGGAATACTAAGGGAATTTCTTGACAAACTGTCGCGACCCGAAATTTTCACATTCGAGATCATGATAGTGCCTAACATTTCACTTGCTAGGCAAGTCAATGTTAGAATAATATAAGCCATTTTAAAATAATTTTAAACTAATTAATAACAAAGAAACAAATGCGGAAGTAAAGCCTGAAATGTAGTGAATTAACCATAATAATAGCGATGTCTAAATAACATCCTAGAACTGGAGTCACAAGTGCACGGGCTTCTAGAATAATACAAATAAAGGTCTGAATAAAATTCAAGTTGTTTGAAATATAATACACAACTGAGATAATATAGAAGGGGACTTCAGAATTGCGAACGTTATGCAATTATACCTCAAGTCTCCACCGGTAGCTGTATCCAGGCAAATCTACAATACGCTATTGGGACCAACTCCGAAATATGCACAAGAAGTGCAGTGTGCAGTATCAGTATAACCGACCCCATGTACTGGTAAGTGTCGTGTGTCATGACTCGAAATTCCCACCTCGGGACCGTGATGGCGCCTAACATTTCACTTGCTAGGCAAGCCAACGTTAGAATAATATTAGCCATTTTAAAATAATTTTTAATTAATAAATAACAAAAAAACAAATATGGAAGTAAAGTCTGAAATGTAGTGAATAATCCATAATAATAGCGATGTCTAAATACGATCCCACAACTGGAATCACAAGTGCGCGGGCTTCTAGAATAATACAAATAAAGGTCTGAATAAAATTCAAGCTGTTTGAAACATAATACACAACTGAGATAATATAGAAGGGGGCTTCAGAACTGCGAACGTTGTGCAGTTATACCTCAAGTCTCCACTGGCAGCTGTATCCGGGCAAATCTATCGTACGCCGATGGGACCAACTCCGAAATCTGCACAAAAAGTGCAGAGTGTAGTATCAGTACAACCGACCCCATGTACTGGTAAGTGCCGAGCCTAACCTCGACGAAGTAGTGACGAGGCTAAGGCGAATCACTTACATTTAACTTCTTACGCAATAATAGTAATAACAACAATAATAATAATGGAAATATTAGTAAGACTAGTAAATAATATTATTAATTGAAATCAACTCAGCAGTCACAATCTCTCAACTTGTTTCTATTGCGGCGTACAACCCGATCCCCCAATATAGACTTTTAAATAAATCTGTTGCGTCGTGCAATCCGATCTCCCAATTTAGACTTTTAAATAAGTCTGTTGCGGCGTGCAATCCGATCCACCAATTTAGACTTTTAAATAAGTTTGTTGCGGCGTGCAATCCGATCCCCCAATATAGACTTTTAAATAAATCTGTTGCGTCGTGCAATCCGATCTCCCAATTTAGACTTTTAAATAAGTCTGTTGCGGCGTGCAATCCGATCCACCAATTTAGACTTTTAAATAAGTTTGTTGCGGCGTGCAATCCGATCCCCCAATATAGACTTTTAAATAAGTATGTTGCGGTGTGCAATCCGATCCCCCAATATAGACTTTTAAATAAGTCTATTCCGGCGTGCAATCCGATTCCCCAATATAGATTTACTTCCATTTCAGTTGCGGCATGCAACCCGATCCCTCAATATATTTTAACAACTCATAAATGTAATAAAAATTACTCCAATAAATACCACCTCGAATGAGAAACTATTAAGCATCAAGACACACAACAATTATAATTTATTGATAAACAAATAATGACAATTAACAATTAATTGTTAAAATCATTGAGAAAAATAGACAGTTTAATATTTAGTATGCTAAATGTCAAATAGCAATTAAGACACATAAGTCAAATAAGCATGTAACAATTATTGCATGAATTCAAGAATTAATATTTGACAAGGAATATGAGTGAAACAATTAATATAATAATTCATTCATGATTTAAACCGATTTATGATTTTTTAAGTAATTATGCAGATAATTAATTTGACTACGTATAGACACTCGTTACCTTGCCTATACCTGATTCACATGCATCTCACATAACAAATAATTTAAGGGTTCTATTCCCTTAAGTCAAGGTTAATCACAATACTTACCTCGCTTCGCAACCAAATTCAAGTTTCCAATACACCCTTGCCTCGCGAATTAGTGTCCGAAATCCTCAAATCTAATCATAAACAATTCAATATATTCAATACAAATCATAGAAATTAATTCGATATGAATTTACAAATTTTCTAGATAAAAATTCAAAATTCATTTTAAAAATCAATTGTGGGACCCACGTATCAAATCCCGAAAAAACTCACGAAATTCGAACACCCGTTCCGATACGAGTTTAATCATATAAAAATTATCAAATTCCGACATCAGACTCTCTTTCAAATCCTCATTTTACATTTTTGGAAGATTTTATAAAAATATGATTTTTCTTCCATAAATTCACGGATTCATGATGTAAATGAGTATGGAATCATGAAATATAATTCATATTGGATAAGGAACACTTACCCCAATATGTTTCCGTAAAAATCGCCCAAAACTCGTCTTACCCGAGCTCAAAATCAAAAATGGTGGAAAATGGGTCGAAATCGGCCCCACAGGTGATTTTGGGGTGTAATTTCGGATATTTGTGGAAAATATTTGTATTTTGATATGAAATTGATTCCTATAATTTTGTGGGCTGAATCAAATTAATTGTGGCTAGATTCGAGCTGTTCGGAAGTTGATACGCAAGATGGAATTTCTGGAGCATTGTTTAGCTTGCTCGACATTGGATTCGTCTTGTTTAAGGTAAGTAACATTTTTAAATCTGGTCCTGAGGGTATGAAACCCCGAAATTTGGTATCATGTGATTACTTTGGAAGTGACACACATGCTAGGTGACGGGAGTGTGGCGTGCACCGAGAGGATTGAGACTTGATCCGTCCCATGAGAATTTTAAGTTGAATAACTTGTTGTTAGCTATGTGCTCTCTATGTGTTATAGAAATTTGACTAGAAACCATGTTCAGGCTACATATTGGTACTGTTGGGACCCACAGAGATCGCGTACATGTTGAACTATCTGCTTAATTGTTGTTTGCACTGAGTCACAGTTTACTTGATAATTTT
>AWOL01S0012884.1:278833-292241 GCA_000715115.1 Nicotiana otophora | reverse complement strand
TATATATATATATATATATATATATATATATATATTAGAGAAAGAGATTGATTTCTTTTAGCCTTTTTATTTTAATCCAAAATAAGTATCTGTTTACATAATCAAGAAGGAATTAACTTTATCTTTCCAAATTTGCCCTTATTTACATCCCAATATGTCAAGTTAACAATATGCTAATTTTAATTAAGGATAATTTAGTTTCCCTAAGAGTTAGTATTTCTTTGAGGAGTGTGCCAAAAGCCAAAAGGTCACTTACAATGAATGAGAGAAAATATGATTTAATATAAATATCGAGTGTGAGTAAATATTTACCATAGCCTAATTTGGGATGATGCCCAGGTCCCAAGGAATGGTGGTCCAATATCTCTATATCTACCAGAATTAATTCCCTTATTTTCTGTACATTTACAATGTTCTTGTGGTCCTTGACCACAAATTGCTTGGCTAAATAGACATATTTTTGGTGGAGAATTTAGAAATGCATATTTTGTCCATTTGCTGAGTTTAGTGAAGAGTTCCTTTCGTACATTTGTAGGAAGTTTCCTTTTCTAATTAAGATGCTACTTCTGGAAAGTATTGGGGTTTTCTCGATAACAACTTATCAAAGTAATTAACAGACACTCTTCTGTTGGTTAGAGCATTCAACTCGCCTAACTGATGAAAAGAAAGATTGGAGAGTAACAAATCAACATATTGAACATAGGTATTAATTACTTTTGCACAATTGAAAACCAACTAAGGTGGAAAGGTATGTACTTCAATTTCAAGATTGTTACTTATCATTGTATTGAGGAACCGAAGTAACTCAAGAAGAGTTAACATGACCTTCATTTTCTTTTTTCTTTATTTTCTTCTAGTACGTTTGAAACTAAGAAGAAAATGACCTTCATCGATCAAGAAGAAAGTTGATTTGCGATCATGGGTTAATAAACATCCACGAAGGAAGCGTTAGGATTAAATTACCGAGGTATATATGCGAAAGTTAACAAAGAAAATTTTGTTGACGATGAATAGAGATATTAAAAAGACTATCATTTAAAGTGATTTAGTCAGTTTATCTACGTTTATAGTAAAAGAGATTAAAAGACTAATATAATATAAAAGATAATACTAAAATATAAATCTCCCCCTAAATGTGATTCTCTTAATGACTATATTGTGGATATTGTTGTTATTATTGTCAGAAGCAAAGATTATCAATTTATAGATGTTCAAGACTTTTACTCCTAGAAAAGATAAGAAATATGAAGGAGATTTATTCCTTTGAGGTGTCTTTTTTTTTCCTTCAAGGAAGGCAAAAAAGAGTCATAATAGATTAAAAATTCAGGCAAAACCCTAACATGAGGTTGAAAATTACCTCCATCAACCAAGAATGAGGTTGATTAGCGACCATGGGTTGATAAACTCTCAAGAAGGAGGCTGATTATCCATAATTCAGTGATAATTCACTAAATATAATTAGCAATCGACCTGAGAAGGAAGTTAACAAAACGACTACTGAAGTAATTGACCAAAAATTGACATTTTTTATATTCTTTAATCTAATCAAGGGTTCATCCACCCAATAAAAGATAACTTGAGGTCCTTTACGTAATTGACGACTTATTAGAATAGGTCTTTTAATTAAAGATACAAGTAACTTTGGGTGGTCAACATTCAACAATTAATGTCCTCACATTATACCTTGTTGGTTAGTGTAATAAATATTAGACATTCACGTCACTTAGATGATTTTAAACGTTTAACTCCGATGGTAAAAACTTCAACGATTTGGTGCCTTTAACTCTACACTTCTCCTCATTATTCTCTATAGAAAGATTCGATTCAGAAATACATAGATCAACTAAGACATGTCCCATATTGAAGTGATTGCCCAGTCTTCAGCATATAATTATATTTGTGAATTTGTGCTTGCACGCCGGTCATTGCCTTAAATCAACCATTACAACACCACAAAGTTGTGATAGAGTGGTAAGTACCCTTCCTCCTTAATCAGATGTCCCGGGTTCGAGCCCCTAAGTATAGATCGTCTTTGATAAGGAGTGCTTTACCTTCCAAAGTAAAACTTCCCTGTGCGAATTCAAATTATTCGGACTACAAAACGGTTATATATGAAACACCGGGTAAAAAATAAAAAAAATAAATCAACCATTAGAGTCAAGGCATAGAGAGTTGCATGTGCTACAACTAAGTGTTATGTGGGTTTTCAAGGGGTCATCTCATACGAAGAGGCACTTTCATATTCCACATTTTTTCTGTTTTCTTCTCTGCGAGTAGTATATGTAGCCATTTTCTTTTCACTAAATTGGATCAGACGTCTAGGTCTAAGAGTGTATATATATTGTCTAAACGCGTGAAAAACACCATTAACATGTACTTATTAGACGGTGGATGTGATTTATTTCATTTAATATTCAGATCTGAGATTTCCTATACATAGTAGAAAACACCGTCAAAATCATTCAGGTGTAAATATATGGTAAATTCAACTGGACTGAAAAGAAAAATGTAACATATGTTTCAAACTAAAAACTTTTAGCTCAAATTATACTTGAGAAATTAATATTAGTAAAGGGTGAAAATCTTTTCAAATTAATGTGATGACTCAAAATATTTAAAACAAAAGTCTGGAAAAAAACATAAAGCCAATTTTACCAATTTCGTACCGAAAATAGGAATAAATGTCATGATACGAAAACTTTGCGCAGAATTAAGGTGAACGTATTAAATATAAAGTAATGGAATGTTAACATTTAAAGGGCTAAATAGGTACATTTTCTTCCTAACATCAACAGCTAATGACAGAATCTTGAGATAACAGAAGAATAATGTGTATAGTTCAAAGTTAAGAAAGATTGATTTTTAACACAAAATTGAAGGAGAAAATTGATTGTATCCCATGAATAGAATTAGCCAGTTCACAAGAGGAACAACAGATTGAAAGTATGCCCCAAGTTCATGGCATGTTTTCTTTGGCTTAACAAATCTCACAGATTTGTTCTTTAGGTTATGCTATTATCGAGCCCAAAAGCGCTTGTATCATGTGTGATGGGTCCATCCCATGACTTAAGGAATATGCTTTTCTTCCTTTGAAAAAAACTTCTAATGTCAGTATTCTTTCTTGAATTGGCGGCCAATGTTTTTTGAATTGTCCACATTGAAGAGTTTGAAGTTTCTTTCTTTTGATGTCACTCATGACATCTAGAGTATTAAATCTCTATAAATAGAGAGCTCCTGAGCCATTTGTATCACACCAAAAAGAGAGAGAAAGAAAAAGTGAGGCATCACAGATAGGGTATAAGAAAATAATCTGTGAGAAAACTAGAGAGTGAACGACATTGTAGTGAGGTGGGAATATCAAAAGAGGGTTATTTTATTTTGAGTGTTGTAGTGGTCTTTGGAGTATTTTACTCGGACCTACAACGTGTAAAATTCCTTACTATAGTGATATCAGTTATTCCTCTCAGGGCTGTGGTTTTTCCCTTATTCAAAAGGGTTTTCCACGTAAAAATCTTGGTGTCGTTGTCACTTTTTTATTCTTGCTAATTACCGTATCTCGGTGCTACATTATTATTCCGCTTTTATTACTGTGAATATTATTTCTGTAGGGGGTTTATTCCCAACAACTGGTATCAGAGCTCAGGTTCTGCTGGTTTATAGAAATACTATTCACTGTCGGTAGTACTATACTCGGTGAAAAATAAAAATATCTGGAGTAAAGTACGAGGTAGCAAATTTAACGGAGATAGCGGTTTCTCAACATGGCAAAGAAGGATGAGAGATCTGCTCATCCAACAAGGATTACACAAGGTACTAGATGCTGATGCTAAAATGCCTGATACCATGAAAGCTGAGGATTGGGCTGACTTAGATGAAAATGTTGCGAGTGCAATTAGGTTGCACTTATCAGATGATGCAATAAATAACATCATTGATGAAGAAATCGCACGTGGCATTTGGACAAGGTTGGAAAGCCTATACATGTCCAAAATGCTAACAAATAAATTATACCTAAAGAAGCAGCTGTACGCCCTACACATGGGTGAAGGTACGAATATTTTTATCATATTTAAATGTATTTAACAGACTAATCACACAGCTCACCAATCTCGGAGTGAAAATCGAGGAAGAAGATAAAGTCATCTTGCTGTTGAACTCGTTGCCATCTTCGTACGATAATATGGCAACAACCATCCTGCACGGTAAGACTACCATTGAGTTGAAAGATGTCACATCGGCTCTTCTACTCAATGAGAAGATGAGAAAGAAGCCTGAAAATCAAGGACATGCTCTCATCACAGAAGGTAAAGGCAGGAGTTATCAAAGGAGTTCGAGCAACTATGGTAGATCCGGAGCTCGTGGGAAGTCTAAGAACCGATCCAAATCAAGAGCTAGAAATTGCTACAATTGTGATCAACCAGGTCACTTCAAAAGAGATTGCCCAAATCCAAGGAAGGGCAAAGGTGAAACTAGTGGCCAGAAGAATGACGGCAACACAGTTACCATGGTGCAAAACAATGATAATATTGTCCTTTGTATAAACGAGGAAGAGGAATGCATGCACTTATTATGTCCAAAGTCGGAATAGGTGGTTGATACAGCAACATCTTACTATGCCACACTAGTAAGAGATATTTTTTGCTGATATGTAACAAGTGATTTCAGCCTTGTGAGAATGGGTAACACAAGTTACTCAAAGATTGGGGGGATCGGTGATATTTGTATCAAGACAAATGTCGGATGCACATTGGTTCTAAAGGACGTGTGACATGTACCTGATTTGCGGATGAACTTGATCTCGGGAATTGCTTTAGACCGAGATGGATACGAGAACTATTTTGCAAATCCAAAGCGGAGACTCACCAAGGGATCATTGGTGATTGCAAAGGGAGTTGCTCGTGGCACGTTGAACAAGACAAATGCAAAAATATGTCAAGGTGAATTGAACGAGGCACAAGATGAGATTTCTGTAGACTTGTGGCACAAAAGAATGGGTCATATGAGCGAGAAGGGATTGCAGATTCTTGCCAGGAAATCACTCATTTCTTATGCCAAAGGTACAATAGTAAAACCTTGTGACTTCTGTTTATTTGGTAAGCAGCATAGAGTCTCATTTCAGACATCATCTTAAAGAAAATTAAATATACTTGATTTAGTATATTCTGATATTTGTGGTCCAATGGAAATTGAATTGATGGGCGGTAACAAATATTTTGTTACTTTTATTGATGATGCTTCACGAAAATTATGGGTTTATATTTTGAAAACCAAAGATCAGATGTTTCAAATTTTCCAGAATTTTTATGCTATGGTGGAAAGAGAGACAGGCCAAAAGCTAAAGCGTCTCCGAAGTGACAATGGAGGCGAGTACACTTCAAGGAAATTTGAAGAGTATTATTCGAGCCATGGGATCAGACATGAAAAGACAGTTCCTGGAACCCCACAACACAATGGCGTAGCCGAAAGGATAAACCGCGCCATTGTGGAGAAGGTGAGAAGCATGCTCAGAATATCTAAACTGCCTAAGTGATTCTAGGGTGAAGCAGTTCAGACATCCTGTTACCTAATCAATAGGATTCTGTCAGTTCTGTTGGCGTTTGACATCCCAGAGAGAGTTTGGACCAACAAAGAAGTGTCCTACTCGCATCTGAAGGTGTTCGGTTGCAGAGCTTTTGCACATGTACCAAAGGAGCAGAGAAAAAAACTGGATGATAAATCTGTTCCCTGCATATTCATCGAATATGGAGATGAAGAGCTCATATACAGATTGTAGGATCCTGTAAAGAAGAAGTTCATCAGAAGCAGAGATGTAGTCTTTCGGGAAAGTGAAGTTGGAACTGCTGATATATGCCAGAGAAGGCCAAGAATGGTATAATTCCTAACCTTGTTACTATACCTTCTACTTCTAACAATCCCACAAGTGCAGAAAGTAGGACCGACGAGGTTGCTGAGCAGGGGGAGCAACCTGGTGAGGTTATTGAGCAGGGGGAGCAACTTGATGATTTTGTCGAACTAGTGGAGTACCCCACTCGGGAAGAAGAACAATCTCAACCTCTGCGAAGATCACAGAGGCTAAGGGTAGAGTTATGCAAGTACCCTTCCACAGAGTATGTCCTCATCATTGATGAAGGGGAGCCAGAAAAGCTTAAGGAGGTGTTGTCTCATCCAGAAAAGAACCAGTGGAGGAAAGCCATGCAAGAGGAGATAGAATCTTTGCAGAAAAATGACACGTACAAACTGGTTGAACTTCCAAAGGGTA
This sequence comes from Nicotiana otophora, assembly GCA_000715115.1. Taxonomy (NCBI): domain Eukaryota; kingdom Viridiplantae; phylum Streptophyta; class Magnoliopsida; order Solanales; family Solanaceae; genus Nicotiana; species Nicotiana otophora. The sequence continues at coordinate 285,982 of AWOL01S0012884.1, read as the reverse complement.
AAAGACCACTCAAATGTAAGTGAGTCTTTAAACTCAAGAAAGATGATAATGGCAAGCTGGTCAGATATAAAGCTCGATTGGTGGTTAAAGGCTTCTGTAACACCCCGAAATATTTCGAAGTATTTTAGTGTAAAGCCACGTAATTTTTTTTATTGTTTTTGCAAAAGCAAATAATATTTCATGGTGGCGGACTAGGCTTACGTGTTTGTGGATTGTAAAAATTCTTCGCGGCTCAAACTTTTTGGGCTGAACAATACACTAGAAAGTAAAGAAAAAAATTTTGGCAGAAAAGTGTGTTTATGCGGTCCATTATGCGACCGTAGAATCACTCTGTGGGTCGCATAATGGCCGCAGAAGTGAGGCAGGATAGGGTAGTCTGGAAGCAATTATGTGGTTGACTATGCGACCGCATAGTGACCGTAGACACAGACAAATATTTGCCCGTTTTGAACTCTAATTATGCGACCGATATGCGGTCCGCAAATCGATTATGCGATCGCAGACCTTGTTCCGGAGCTCCATTTTTGGATTTTTAAAACCCGACCCTACTTCATTAAATACACACAAAGAGTCATGCTTGAGCAAATATTCTGGTGTTTTAGAGAGAAGGGAGAGTGTTTTAGAGAGCGAGGAAACCCTAGGCTAATTATTCATCAAATCTTGCTCAAATCTTTGAAGATTAACAAGGAAAACCCACAAGTTCTTCATCTAAGAAGTAAGGTTCCATATCCTAGTTTTTTAATTTCGAATTTGGGTAGAAGATGGTTGATTAGGAGTATGATTCTTGGGTATGAGAGTATTATCTATACATGCATGTACTAATAAGATTTATGGGAAGATTGTTGAGCTTAAATAAGTAAGGATTGGGTTGTGTAGTGAAGAAAATCTTGTAGAAGAACCTTGTGATTACATTTGCACACCTAGCATTTGATAAAATGCTCAAATGAGCTGAGACCATGAATATCTTCCTAATTATAGTTTAATTTTATTATGTCTCAAAATAGATTGGGATTGCTAGAATTTCCGGAATGTTGTAGTAATTTAAGGAAAGTTCAATTGAGGTATGTTGGCTAAACTTTCTCTCTTCGAATCGAAATCCATAATGTTTCCGTGAGTTTCAAAGTATGAGTTGCACATTAAAATGTTGTGGCTTTGAATCGTATTTCAAATGAAAGCTAGTATGCCAAATTGTGTAAGAAAATCTCAATATTCTTAAGACTCGAAATTACTCATACGTGTACATAAAGTCTGGATTGGAAATGTATTATTGTTGATAACCTATAAAGGTGTTTGGAAATAAAATTATTGAATTGGGAATATAGTGCGTGGCCAACGTGCCAATAATTTAAGTTACGAATGTGGCTAGTAGTGCAATTGATTTGAGAGATTAAAATAAAAAATATGAAATGAGCCTCGACTCGATTGTGTGAAAACGATTTCGAAAATAAAATTGCCTAAAGGCTTTTGTACTCAATTCATGCCCATAAGTGGCTGCTTTAACTAATGCCTTGCTTTACTAATATATCCAGTGTGATTCGAGTTCTATATACTCATGCGTTGAAATTGTACATTGTCATTTTTGAGGAAAAGTATTTCAAGAATAAATGGGGTATCACTTGTTGATGATTTGAACTTGCGCATCAATTGCCAATTATTTTACTCTATTTTATTTTTGGAAAGAAATCTATTGTGCTTAAATTGTTCATTTCTAATGAACTTAAAGTTTTGATTTCTGGAATATTCTATATCTTGATATTTGTTGGTGATCTTGAAATTAAAAGATGTGAAAGTGTGGAATATGAAATACGGCCATCGTGCCGGGAATAAAGAATCTTGTGAATAGCCTAATGAGCCAAGGAAATATTATCATTGTGAATGACTGGAAATACTAATGAGCATTTATACAATGTGAAAGATGTTGAGATGAGTACAATTATATTTATGATATTTCCGTTTGCAAATCAAATTAAAAATATTTTTGGGAGCATTATTAGCAAAACGGAGGAAAGGTGGGTCATAAGGCCCACACCTGAAACTACACGTGCCGGTGTAGAGGTGGATTATTATTATTCCCCTTATTTGGGATGAAATTGAAATATTGGAGAAATTATGATATTATTCCCCTTAATTGGGATGAAACTGGTAACAATTGTGGATTGAAAAAATCAACCCACACGACATATGTGGGAAGGCGGCCTAGCTGATCGGGTGGGGATCAGATGCCATATTGCGCATATGGTGGTACTACTCTTGGTAACAACTTTCTTTCGCATCACTTGTCAAACAACATTGTTCGTGGGGAGATGGCCTACTCGATCGGGCGTGATCGGACTCCGTGCTAACAAAGACGGTGGTATATCGGTACTAATGATCTCCCAACAAATCTTTTATATGAAGTTCGTATTTTGAAAATTATTATGTTTTAACTGGACATTTGGATATTGTTGATTGTGACTTACTGTTTCTATGTGTTTTCTTTTCTTATATGGGCATTCTATTTTGAAAGAGGATTTTTAGCTATACATACTAGTGCTATTCGACAGTACTAACGTCCCTTTTGCCGGGGGCGCTGCATCTTAAATGGATGCAGGTGGTTCCACAACAGGCGACATTAATCAGTGATAGCAATACACTCTTTTCAGCTGATTTGGTGAGGCCCACTTTATTTCGGGGTCATGTATCTTTTGTTTCTCATGTACTATATTTTGAGGTATAGTCGGGGCCTTATTTTTGGCATTTTCATATTACTCTTCTATTGTACTTAGAGACTCCGTAGACAGGTTGTGGGTTGTGGTTGATGTTGGGAATTGAATTAGAAATATTGGTATTTGGAAATCATGTTTTTCATTAATTCTATAAACTCATAATATTTTAAAAATTGTGTATGAAACTGCTAATGAGAATAAAAAGAAAGTTGTTAGTAAAATATTTTTAGTGTTTGATTAATGGAGTATATCTCCTCTTTATTTATGGATGAGTTTGGGTAGAAGTAAATCTAGCAGGCTTGCTTAGTCGGGTTCTCTCGGTTGAGCGCCGGTCGCGCTCGCCGAGTTTGGGGTGTGAGAAACTTAGTATCAGAGCCTAAGGTTTTAAAGTGTCCTAGGATGTCTCGGAGTCGTGTCTAGTAGAGTCCTTCTTATCGGTGTATTGTCACCCATGCCTATAATGAGGAGTCTACTTGGGCATTTAGGAATTTCTTACATCTTTGATACTCCTGATCGTGTGATAAAGCTCAATATAGGAAACTAATTTCCTCGTTATGTCTCATTTTTCTAGATGAGTAATCAACGAGTTCGAAACAACGATGAGGGAATGACCGCACCGTTGAATCTGGGGAGATTACACAAGAGTTCGTTGGGAGAATGCATTGAGCCGTGGAAGGATTGGAGAAACTTGTTTCTACGGGAAGTGTCCTTGTTCCTACCAATGTCACCGCACCACCAGATCGTGTGGTGAGAGAATCCAAGAAACGAAAGAGGGTTGTTGGTGCTAACGAAAGAGGGTTGTTGGGTACACCATCCAGTTATGTCCGTCATGCGGGAAGGAACATTTGGCGTCATGTTGTGAATATACTCAACAGCGCATTAGGGGTGATAGCTTTAGGCAATACCAAAGTCCCACACAACAAACCGGTGCTGGAATTATTACTCCCGCATTGGAAGCTTGGAGGAAGGATAAGGGGTATGCATATGATGTATACAAAAAGGGTAAATATCAGGTCAGTGAAACGAGTCAGTTTAGCGGACCTCATCCCCGTTGTGTGAAGTGTGGGAGATGTCATCCTGGAGTATGTCACTATGGTACCAATATATGCTACAAGTGTGGTATGACGGGTCACGTTCAAAGAGATTGTTATTTGTCTCGCCAGAGCATGGGCAGGGGTATGGCCCAACCAGCCAGTTCTATAGCTACTACATCAACAACACCTCCCCCAGCTAGAGGCACTATACTGCCCGCATGGCGTGGAGTTAGGGGTAGTATTCATAGCTCGGAAGGGCCCAACAAGTTTTATGCTATGAGGAGACGTCAAAACTTTGAGGCTTCTCCAGATGTGGTTATAGGTATATTGACTGTCCAACCTCATGATGTGTATGCTATTATTGATCCCGGTTCCACTTTGTCATATGTCACTCCTTATGTTACTATAGAAGTTGGGATAGAACAGGAATAACTTTATGAGTCATTTTCTTTATCTACTCCTTGAACGAGACGCATTATTCGTGAAGCTACTCTATTACAAAATTCTCATATATTTACAACCGCTTGAGAAATTGAGTTCTATAATGAATTCCTTAAATTGGGTTATAACCCTAGGTTAATACTTTCCACTACTTTCATAACTTCCCAACAAGGGACTATATCTGATGAATTTCTTACGGAACCTTTTGATTCGGGTGAATAACATTTGCTCATTTGTGCTTATGCACACACCATCGTAATATTTACCTAAGTGGTATCATATCTAATGTAAGGCAGCCTAGTGTTGAGATCCTTCTTAAGACAACAATCATTTTACCCCTTTATGAATAATATCATGAACCGTTTTCACTGTCTAGTAACATGAGATCATATCTCAGCACCTATCATGTGCGTACATGTCAATTGAAAGGGGCTACTTGTCCGCATACAGTTTCTGAGAAATTTGAGATTTATCACAAATTCGTCACAGGGAGATCTTGTTGTTTACCCATCTCAATATGACTTTCATGTCCACCTAGCTCATGCCTCAGTGAGTAACTCACTTTGTTCCCAGTATTGTAGTTGCCCGTGAAGTGGCCTGATATGGCAGTTTGAGAGTTGTTATGGTAGAAACATATCTAGCTCATAGCAAAGTATTCATTCTCTCTAACTAATACATGATTTCATCCCAAATATTTAGATGTCCCAGCTATGTGGTTTCACTCGTGAAAGGTTAAAATTAGATGCTTCTAGATTTTTGGACAGATATCATAAGCATATTGATTTGAAAGACAAGTTGTCGCGTCTCTAGTTCTCTCATATAGGACCAGCTATCGGAAAGGGGTTAAGCTATCAGAATGATAATAATACCACAAGTGTTCAACTTCTTTTTCATCCTCGTAGGCTTGTGGCATAGATTCCTTTTGCTACTTACTGTTAAGGGCATAATGCAACTTCATGTATTTTGAAACCCCTATCACATTCAGAGCGCTAGAATATTCTCATTTCAAGTTATACTGATTTTCCCTATACTCCAGGAGGCGACTGGTGTCACATAAGTGTTATCTCTCTTTGAGGCCTACTATTTCCAAACAAGGCACGTATGGAATGAAACAATTATTGTTTTCCTCTTCACGACTCATAGCTTTCCAAGAATAACTGATGATAATGTCTTTATCCTTCCGATTATGCCTCCCATAAGTCACATGTCTAAAGTGACTCACTTCTATTACATCTCAGATTCATGAACATGGTCCCTACATTATCAATGCCTACTAGGCAACTCTATGCCTCATGTGTCGAATCAATGATGTCATCACAATGATTAACAATGTCAGCACTATTGGTAGTAACCTTCATGTCTCTTAGCATATAACCTCCTGAAATTCCGTGCTCAGCACATTGATGGATTCTTGAATAATTTTTGCCAATCTCAAATCTCGTCGTGCATCTTTATAGTAACTTATGGGGGTTGAAGGTTCAAACATGTCAAAGAAGAAGCATCATCCCGAGAGCAAATATATTGGATGGGAAATTTTATGGTCATATTCAATCTAGCACATCTTAAAGAAAATTGTTGGAGGTTGCCAAAGGTTTAGTTTGGGTGTTCGGCGTGGAGATTTATAGTTGAAGAAAGTGAATGGGTTATTCTCAATATTTTCTCCATGAGGATTCTATGTGAATTGTTAATAAAGGTAAAGTATGTGAAGTCACATTAAGCCTTATGAAATTTTGAGGGAAATAGGCCAAACTATGAGTATGATGTTTCCCTATTACTTTTCTCTATGTACTCGGTGTTTTATGTGTCCATATCTAATAAGCTGAAGTTAATGGATAATTAGATTGTGAGGATCAACTATTTGCTATCCTTGTTAGAAAAGTCTGGGAGTTGAGATTGCCTCCGTTAATGTGTTATGGCGAAGACTGTAAGTTGAGGAGGCCACCTTGAGGGCCGAAAGTATTGAGGAAATAAAATGTTCCCACTTGAGTGTATAGTCAAATGATTGTGGATCGAAAGGTACTCCCTTTATGTTACGATTTATATATGTGCGGTTATTGTCCAGATGCTACTTGAGATAATGTAATGCATGTAATGTTGAGATTCATGATGTTGACATACATAGAGATGCTTTGTTGAGTTGTGGATATGTTGTTAGGAATTGTTTTGGTGTTACTCTGACAGGTAGATAGGCCCAGTTACAGGGGAGACTATGGCGAAATATTTGGAAATTTAGGGGGTTGGCCAAATTTTGAAACTACTGGTGTATGTTAACAAAATGTTGGGCCACATTTGAATGTTAGTGACGGATTTTGAGCCTCATTAAAGGATGAATGATCCTAAGTGGGGGAGAATGTAACACCCTGGAAAATTTTAAAGTATTTAAGTGTAAAGCCCCGTAAAAAAAAGATTTACAAAAAAAATTAATGTTTCATGGTGCCGGACTAGGCTTATGTATTTGTGGATTGTAGAAATTCTTCGCAGATCGGACCTTTTGGATTGAATAATGCATCGGAAAGTAAAGGAAAAGGTTTGGCAGAAAAGTGCGTTTATGCGGTCCATTATGCGACCGTAGAATCACTTTGCGGGCCGCATAATGGCCGCAGAAGTAAGGCAGGAGAGGGTAGTCTGGAAGCAATTATGTGGTCGACTATGCGACCGCATAACTGTTCTGCGGTGCATTATGCAACCGCATAACATTTATGGGGGAACGCATAATGACCGCAGACATGGACAGATTTTGCCCGTTTTGGACTCCAATTATGCGACCGATATGCGCTCCGCATATCGATTATGCAACCGCAGGCCTTATTCCGGAGTTCCATTTTTGGGTTTTTAAAACCCGAGCCTATTTCGTTAAATACACACAAATGGTCATTTTTAAGCAAATATTCTGATGTTTTAGAGAGAAGGGAGAGTGTTTTAGAGAGAGAGAGAGAGAGAGAGAGAGAGAGAGAGAGAGAGAGAGAGAG
>AWOL01S0012884.1:253805-278584 GCA_000715115.1 Nicotiana otophora | reverse complement strand
CTAATTATTCATCAAGTCTTGCTCAAATCTTGGAAGATTAACAAGGAAAACCCATAAGTTCTTCATCTAAGAGGTAAGGTTCCATACCCTAGTTTTTCAATTTCTAATTTGGGTAGAAGGTGGTTGATTAAGAGTATGATTCTTGGGTATGAAAGTATTATCTATGCATGCATGTACTAATAAGATTTGTGGGAAGATTGTTGAGCTTAAATAAGTAAGGATTGGGTTGTGTAGTGAAGGAAATCTTGTAGAAGAACCTTGTGGTTAAATTTGCACACCTGGTATTTGATAAAATGCTCAAATGAGCTGAGACCATGAATAACTTCCTAATTATAGTTCAATTTTATTATGTCTTAAAATAGATTGGGATTGCTAGAATTTCCGGAATGTTGTATTAATTTAAGGAAATCTCAATTGAGGTATGTTGGCTAAACTTTCTCTCTTGGAATCGAGCTCTATAATGCTCCTGTGAGTTTCAAAGTATGGGTTGCGTATTAAAATATTGTGGCTTTGAATCGTATTTCAAATGAAAGGTAGCATGCCAAATTGTGTGAGAAAATCTCAATATTCTTAAGACTCAAAATTGCTCATACGTGTACCTAAAGTCTGAAAATGTATTATTGTTGATAACCTATAAAGGTGTTTGGAAATAAAATAATTGAATTGGGGATATAGTGTGTGGACAACGTGCCAAGAATTTAAGTTACGAATGTGGCTAGTAGTACAAATAATTTGAGAGAATGAAATAAAGAATATGAAATGAGCCTCGACTCGATTGTTTGAAAACGATTTCGAAAATAGAATTGCCTAAAGGCTTTTGTACTCAATTCATGTGCATAAGTGGTTGCTTTAACTAATGTCTTGCTTTATAAATATATCCAGTGTAATTCGAGTTCTATATACTCATGCGTTGAAATTGTACATTGTCATTTTTGGGAAAAGTATTTCAAGAATAAATGGGGTGTCACTTGTTGATGATTTGAACTTGCGCATCAATTGGAAATTATTTTACTCCATTTTATTTTTGGAACGAAATCTATTGTGCTTAAATTATTTATTTCTAATGAACTTTAAGTTGTGATTTTCGGAATATTCTATATCTTGATATTTGATGGTGATCTTGAAATTGAAAGAGGTGAAAGTGTGGAATAAGAAATACGGACATCGTGCCGGGAATAAAGAATCTTGTGAATGGCCTATTGAGCCAAGGAAATATTGTTGTTGTGAATAACCGGAAATACTAATAAGAATTTATACAATGTGAAAGATGTTGAGGAGAGTACAATTGTATTTATGATATTTTCGTTTGCAAATCAAATCAAAAATATTTTTGGGAGCATCATTAGCAAAACCAAGGAAGGGTAGGTCATAAGGCCCACACCTGAAACTACACGTACAGGTGTAGAGGTGGATTATGATTATTCCCCTTATTTGGGATGAAATTAAAATATTGGAGAAATTATGATATTATTCCCCTTAATTGGGATGAAACTTGTAATAATTTTGGATTGGAAAAGTCAACCCACACGGCATATGTGGGAAGGCGGCCTAGCTGATCGGGTGGAGATCAGACGCCATATTGCTCATATGGTGGTACTACTCTTGGTAACAACTTTTTTTCGCATCACTTGTCAAACTACATTGTTCGTGGGGGGATGGCCTAGCTGATCGGACTACGTGCTAATAAAGACTGTGGTATATCAGTGCTAATGATCTCCCAACTAAAATTGTATATAAAGTTTGTATTTTGAAAATTATTATGTTTTAACTGGACTTTTGGATATTGTTGATTGTGACTTGTTGTTTCTATGTGTGGTCTTTTCTTATATGGGCATTTTATTTTGAAAGAGGCTTTTTAGCTATACATACTAGTGCTATTCGACAGTACTAACGTCTATTTTGCCGGGGGCGCTGCATCTTAAATGGATGCAGGTGGTTCCACAGCAAGCGGCATTGATCAGTGATAGCGGTACACTCTTTTCAGCTGATTTGGTGAGCCCCACTTTATTTCGGGGTCATGTATCTTTTGTTTCTCATGTACTGTGTTTTGATGTATAGCCGGGGCCATGTTGCCGGTATTTCCATATTACTCTTCTATTGTACTTAGAGTCTCCGTAGACAGGTTGTGGGTTGTAGTTGATGTTGGGAATTGAATTAGAAATGTTGGTATTTGGAAATCATATTTTTCATTAATTCTATAAAATCGTAATATTTTGGAAATTGTGTATGAAACTTCTAATGGGAATAAAAAGGAAGTTGTTAATAAAATCTTTTCAGTGTTTGATTAATGGAGTACGTCTACCCTTTATTCGTGGATGAGTTTGGGTAGAAGAAAATCTAGCAGGCTTGCTCGTCCGGGTTCTCTCGGTTAAGCGCCGGTCGCGCTCCCCTAGTTTGGGGCGTGACAGCTTCAAACAGAAAAAAGGTATTGATTTTGACAAAATTTTCTCACCTGTTGTCAAAATGACTTCTATTCGAACAATCTTGAGCTTAGCAGCTAGCCTAGATCTTGAAGTGGAGCAGTTGGATGTGAAAACTGCATTTTTTCATGGAGATTTGGAAGAGGAGATTTATATGGAGCAGCCAGAAGGATTTGAAGTAGCTGAAAGGAAACACATGGTGTGCAAACTGAATAAGAGTCTTTATGGGTTGAAGGAGGCACCAAGGCAGTGGTACAAAAAGTTTAACTCATTCATGACAAGTCAAACTTACACAAAGACATATTCTGATCCATGTGTATACTTTAAAAATTTTTCTAAAAATAACTTTATTATATTGTTGTTGTATGTGGATGACATGTTAATTGTAGGAAAAGACAAGGGGTTGATCGCAAAGTTGAAGGGAGATCTGCCCAAGTCATTTGACATGAAGGACTTGGGCCTAGCACAACAAATTCTAGGGATGGAGATAGTTCGAGAGCGAACAAGTAAAACGTTGTGGCTATCTCAGGAGAAGTACATTGAATGTGTACTGGAATGCTTCAACATGAAAAGTGCTAAGCAGTCAGCACACCTCTTGTTGATCATCTAAAGTTGAGCAAGAAGATGTGTCCTACAACAGTGGAGAAGAAAGGGAACATGGCTAGAGTTCCTTATTCTTCAGTAGTTAGAAGCTTGATGTATGCAATGGTATGCACCAGACCAGATATTGCTCATGCAGTTGGTGTTGTCAGCAGGTTCCTTGAAAATTCAGGAAAAGAACATTGGGAAGTAGTCAAGTGGATATTAAGGTACCACAGGAGATTGCTTGTGTTTTGGAAGATCTGATCCAATCTTGAAGGGCTACACGGACGCTGATATGGCAGGTAATCTTGATAATCGTAAATCTACTATAGGATACTTGTTTCACATTTTCAGGAGGAGCTATATCATGACAGTCGAAGTTGCAGAAGTGTGTCGCATTCTCTACAACTGAAGCAGAGTATATTGCCGCTACTGAAGCTGGCAAGGAGATGGTTTGGCTAAAACGGTTCCTTCGAAAGCTTGGATTGCATAAAAATGGGTATGTCGTCTATTGTGACAGCCAAAGTGCAATAGACCTAAGCAAAAATACCATGTATCACGCAAGGACAAAGCATATCGACATGAGATATCACTGAATTCGAGAAAGAATAGAGGATGAATCTATACATGTCAAGAAGATCCATACAAGTGAGAATCCTTCGGATATGCTCACTAAGGTGGTACCAAGAGACAAGTTCGAGCTTTGCAAAGAACTTGTCAGCATGCACTCAAACTAGAAACTCTGGTGTTACCTCCTTCAGGTGAATGAGACTGGAGGGGGAGATTTGATGGGTCTATCCCATGACTTAAGGAAGATGTTTTTCTTCCTTTGAAAATAACTTCTAATGTTAGTAGTCTTTCTTGAATTGGCAGCCAACATTTTTTGAATTGTCCACATTGAAGAGCTTGAAGTTTCTTTCTTTCTTTTGATGTCACTGATGACATCTGGAGGAGTATTAAATCTCTATAAATAGAAAGCTCCTGAGCCATTTGTATCACACCAAAAAGAGAGAGAAAGAAAGAGTGAGGCATCACAGACAGGGTATAAGAAAATAGTCTGTGAGAAAAATAGAGAGTGAGCGATATTGTAGTGAGCTGGGAATATCAAAAGAGAGTTATTTCTTTTGAGTGTTGTAGTGGTCTTTGGAGTATTTTACTCGGACCTACAAAGTGTAAAATTCCTTACTATAGTGATATCAGTTGCTCCTCTCAGGGCCGTAGTTTTTCCCTTATTCAAAAGGGTTTTCCATGTAAAAAGTTTGGTGTTGTTGTCACTTTTTTATTCTTGCTAATTACCGTATCTCGGTGTTACGTTATTATTCAGCTTTTATTACTGTGAATATTATTTCTGTAGGGGGTTTATTCCCAACAATGTGAACTTATATTATGCCTTATAAAGTTCTTCACTTTCTTATTTCATTCCGATGTGAGATTCACCTAAGATAATATGTGCACCCCTTCTTCGTATGCTTGCTAGCCTAGAAGTCTGTTAGTCCTGCTTGACTGGCCCTCCATCGCGGGTGTCACAAAGTAAGTACACAAAATGATAATGGGGCGTATTCTATTATAGGATTTGAAATTTATGAGTTGAACCTGCCTTCGAATCATATCTCGTCTTAGTTACTATTGAATTTGTAATTAAATATTATATTTAATGTATTCTTAACACATATGAAGAAACTAAGCAAGAACTATTGGATATTTTCAAACCCGTATCAAAATACACTAGCTGCACCGTGAATGTAAGACGTGTGTGTGAAAATAGATTGATAACTTAAAAGGAATTTTAGAGGGTTTGAGAAATTTTCGGCTTTGCTTAATTTTCTAATGAAATATTTAGATATTGATATACGTGGAGTATTTAATTTTGTTTTGGCTTTGTCGTCTAAATATTTTCCCCTTGTTTGCACCAAACATAGACAAGACAAAGCATGCACAGCGTATCCACATCAAATCTTGGACATAATAAAATATTGGAACCACACGTTGGATTTGTCCTTTTTGTTCTATCAATGAATATTATGACTATTTTAGTTAGAAATGATTGCAAATCAGACCATATTTCGACTTCACTCGTTCTCCATTAGCACCAATGGGAAGCAAAACAAATGTGGTACCACATTGGACAGATAGGTAAAATGTGGTTTGCTTTCAAGCTGACCCGCCGCAGAATCAAGAGATTTAATTAGTCCTAAAATTAAAGAAAGAGGAATACTTTACTATATGTTCACAATCAGAAAATATAATCAAATCAATGAATTCCAGAGAAAATTTATACAGACGAGCCCAACTTTACTTGAGATTGAAACCTAATATATTAATATTATTATTATTATTATTGCAAAACTACCGTCAACAAAAGTGCATTTAACAAAATACTCTTTCCGGTACACAATAAGTGACCATTTATCTTTAACACATTCATTAAGGAAATACAAACTTCTAAAGAAAAAAAATATATTCACCAAACTAATCTTAATTAATTGTTACCTTGACATATTAGAATATGTAAATAAGGGCAAAATTTGAAAAAATAAAATTAATTCTTTCTTAATTATATAAATGGACACTTATTTTGGACTAAAATAAAAAGGTAGAATGGTCAATTATTGTGGACCAGAGGGAGTATAGAAAATGAAGAAACTACTGAAAATTAAAGGCATAGGAAATCTGAAGTATAAAATAGAGAACGACTTTAAAAAGTATTCAAGGAATGATATGCTCAAATCATATAATGCACATTCCCCTCTTGAGTATCTTGATCTGTAAATAATTTGTTTCTCATTTCTTAAATATATCAAGAGATAGCAGGAGATTTTAGTTAACACAGTTATAACTTCCTTAATTCCCCCTGTTATTGAAGTCCAAAATTGTAAGAGATAACGTCTCAATATTTTCTCATATAACTGTTGCTAGAAACCCTTCAAACTATGAATATGATCATGATATGATGATGATGCTAGGCATAATCTCGTTCAATACTTATATAACTGGAAATGTAGTTAATTAGTTTCCTTACAAAAGTAGCACGTAGTAGTAATTTATTATTTCTAATTTCAGGCAAAATTTTATTCTTTATTTTAATCAGGGGTGTTTCTGATATATAATTAGTACACTTTAACTAAGCATTTGTTTTTTTGCTAGTTAGCGCTTTAATTTGATACAAGAATAATTATGTTTGACCGATAAGATAGAAAAGTACAAGCAAAAAGACCACCATTAAGCTTTCGTCAAATGCAACTTTAATTTATTTAAACATCCGCTAGCCAAAAATATTTTCAAAAAATATTCATACTAAAATCACTTTTCTCGGGACACGTTTCAATTAGGGACAAGAAAGTTCTTTGGAATGGGGAATAAAATGGATTTGTTAAAGTGACAATTTTAGGCTCTAATAATTAATTAATTAATTAATTATCGTTAGTGTACCGTATAGTGTACTTATCTTTTCCAATATAGGAAGATATGTGAAGAGAGAATCCAGCTTTAAACTGTTTCAATTCACAGTGGCTAGTCATTTCATTAAATCATGAGTGTTGCTTACCTTAAGAAAAGAAAGATTAAAGGGAATGTCAAGATCCAAAAAGAAAGAGATAAAAGGTGTATGTTCTTTCTTTCATTATCTTAAGTATATAAAAGGATGAAATTCCTTTACCAGATATATGGGATTTGAGCTTTGGGTTTTAAGAAATCCCTAGTAGGGTAAGTTTCTCCCTTTTTTGGTTCGAATATCAGATAGTTAAATTAAAAAAGAAAATAGTATATCTTCTGCGAACCATGATGCATCAATTATACCCTTCTCAAATGTTCTATCCCTTGGTGAAAAGATTAGTCTAATTATGGAAATCATATTATTTTTAAAACTTTTTTAAGAAGTCATGATTTATTAATAACCCTTAAATCTCGAGTGTGATCTGGGAATCATACGTATAAAGTTTATCCGTCTACAATATCTTGGTCCAACTTTTTGTCAGAAAAGAAGAATAGAACTGGAAACTCTTAACCAATTGAAGGAATAATACAAATAGATGCAGTGCGATGCATATCAATCGCTTCACCTTAACCAGATGTCTTAGGTTTGAGTTTTGGAACATAAAAATCCCTGAGAGGAAATGCTTTCCTTTTAATGGGTTTTGCGCAACAAAAATCTACATTAGTTGAATTATTGGGTTCCGAAATATCATGTGATTAAATTAGAAAAAGAAGTTCATAAGACCATGTGTAATCAATAAACCAGTAACATAAAACCTTGAGAGTTCGGGAACACTTGCTTCTCGAAATTTAAACTAAATGAATAAATATTTAAAAATATATTTTCAATCTCGTCGATTTGGGGAGAAATGTAACTTATTATGAGTAAATTTTACGTAATATTTTAGTGTCAAAAAATTACTTTTGAGAATTGAATAATCCTTTTAATTTTTCTTTTGTATATATCCTCAAAGGGTTCAGGTGCTGAACTGCCGGTTGGAGACCTTTAAATTATAGTTTGTTTGGATGGTTGTTATTTATTGTATTGAATCGTATTGTTACTTTAAATACAATATTTGTTTTGATTGTTATTTAAATTTTATTTTATCGTATTGTTAAATCCGTTATTACGTAACGCCGAAAAATGTCACTTTATGTAACGACCAATTTAGTATGGTCGCGTCGTTACCTGACTTTTTCTCTATCCTTGCCCTTTATTATTATTAAATAATCCTTTATTCTATCTTTTTATATAATAATTCTACTCCAAATCATAATTTTTCTTTGTAATACTACAAGTTTATTCTTCATATTGGTTGTACGTAACATATGAAATAACGGCAAACGAAACAATTTATCCAAACATTATATTTATCAAACGATACAGTACAATATAATACAATACAATACGATATATTATGAAATGATACGTAACAACCATCCAAACAAGTTGTTAGTGAAACCTTGACCCTTCTCTAGCCATTATAACGGTCCTCTTCTTATTATTGCTAGACTCTCCAAATAGACTCTTAAAGTAATTGTTTTTACCAACAAGAGATAAATTATAATAACATTGTATACAAGTGATAATCACATTCACATATACCCTAATTCTACTATACATAACTGTAGACTTTTTATAACAATAATATCTGGTCAGTTGCGCACACCTCGATTATTTCATTGAATATCGGTTCTCATATCACATGATTGATCCGTCCAAATTTAGACAAATGAAAAGAATCGCCTAACCTTTGTTATTTCTGCTGGATATTTCAAATATCTGGCTTTGTAATTTCACATCGCCATACGATGCAATACTGAATATCTAGCAGATAATATCTAAGTGATAATTACGGTTTCCATCAAATATTGCTTCACTATAAAAAGTATATTTTATTCTCCAACACTCTATCTTTTATAGAAGAAATTGATATGGGCAATCAATTGTTTCCAATTTTTGTTTGTTGGTGTTTTTCTTTTCTCCTTATTGTCTCTTTTTATTTTATTTTTACTGCTTTGTAACTTCATCTTGATGTCGGCCTTCGGCTGTTGGATGCACATTAGATAAATGGGTTTAATCTTTAAATTTTAATGCTAATTAATTCACTAAATTTTAAAATTATGGGTTTAAAATTTAATATTTGTGAAAATTATACTACTATTTTTCACATATATACTTATGTTCTGTGTCAAAAGTAGTGGGTTCGATTGAACCAATGCGCTACATCCGCCATTGTAAAAGCTAACTAAAAATTAAAACTAATTAATGTAATAAATGAAAATGAATAAGACTAGTGGGGCAACAAAGGGAAATGAAAAGATTGAGATAAAACTAGGCATGTCACATGCATGCATTGGTGGAGGTAGCACAACTTCTTGCACGCCTGATGCTCGAATAAATTAGAAAATCTCAATTATTGTACGAGGAACCATCCCTCTTCACAAGTTTTTTTTTTTTTTAAATATAATTAAGCTGAAGTCGAATGTTTTTGGAAATTATAAGTATATCCATTATGCCGTGAAAATCTTGGACTGTTTGGTTTAGTTTGTTATTCTTCACGTGAAAAATTTACTTCATTTTTGTTCTTACTATACTATCGGTCTTACTTTTGTGATATCTAGGGCTTGCTCCAGAAGCCGAGTTAGGATGGGTTTAGGAATATAATCATTTTATGTTATTAAATTTTAAATTAATAATTCATACGTATTTATTGGATTTCTTAATAAAAATATAATATTTGAACAAAATAAATTAGATTCGACCGAATCCGTAACCAACATTGTATCTCCGCCCTTGCCTGGCTTTACCACGTTAAGAGCATAATGATGTAAAATAATAAGTGGCGTACGGTCAATATCGACATTTAAAGAAGTGATATAGTCTTCGTTCTACGGGTTATTGATCCCAGCAATGTTTTACGCAGAATATATAGGTATATATGTGAAATACTATAAAAAAATCAAAATGTATTGGATCCTTATAAACCCACAATTAAAAGTACGGTAAGTTTAATATTAATTAAGATATTTTAAGGTTAAACTCATCATATTAAAATATTAATTCTGCATCTGAATGATCCGTATCTATAAAAAAAATATTGCTCTTTGGAATTCATTTGATATTTTAGAATGAAATCAGCCTTTGAGTTATATTACTTTCTATAATAAGATATACGTAGTCAAATACTATGCCAAAAAACGTAAAATATATAAAATATTATGGGTTTCTCATTTTAAAATTACAAAAACAAATATTTTGAAATCTTAGTCAATGATTACTTCATTTAAACTTTTGGAAGCATATTAGGACAACTTTTTGGGTAACTGAAAATTAGAAAAGGACAAGAACAGGAAGAAGAAAAAAAAGGTGAAAGAAAAAGAGGCACAAAGACGAAAGAATGAAGTATTGCATTCCCATGATTCACTATTCAAACTTTACTTGATAAGTCTCCACATGCAAAACAGACCCCTTTTTCAAGTGATAAGAAATCACAAGACATGCATGAAACAAAAGTGCTCCACTGGAAGCAGGCCAGATTGGATTTGCATTTAGCAAATAACCAAATGCCAAAGAGAAGATTCTAGTGTTTTAAAAGGCGTGGGTGTAAGGCAAGACATCTTACATATATTTCAACGGGGCGTAAGTTTTGACGCGCGGGGCGTAAGCCTTATAGGTATTTAATTTTTAATATTTTATAAAATAATATAATGACAGTAAATATTTATAAACAGGTAAAATTGCATACAAATTGAAGAAAACTATATATATGTGTGCTCCATCCCCACAAAAAAACTAATCAAAATAATCTATTATACGTTACTTACAAGCACAAGTAATTTGAGTTTAAAAGAATAAAGTTTTATATATGGAGGAACAAAAAGGATGATTAACCTGCAATTTGAACTTTGAATTTGCTGCTATGAAGAAGAATGTAGTTCTCTTTGTATTTGTAAAAAAAATTAAATATTCGTTGCTTTTGAGATATATTAGCAGACTAGCGGACAAGATAAAAAACTAAGAAAACCATGAATTAGGGCTTAAATCAATAAAAAAGGTCTTTACCTTTAAATTTAATATTTTTGAGTTCCTTTTTAAACTTTTTGAGTAATTACCAAACTGACTTTTGAGAATTTGGGTATTATATGAAGGACTTATTCAACAAATTTTGTTTTAATTTTAAAAAGTCTTTGGGGCTTATTACTTACTAAAAATATGCGTCTCGAACGCCCGGGCGTACGCCCCAAATTGCGGGACGTACGCCTCTTGTGACTTTCGCCCCACACCATCGTCCCGGAGCTCGCCCCAAAAACACCTTTTAAAACAGAGATTCTAGGTAGTATGGGTTGGGGGGGGGGTGGTTATTTTCACATGTACTTGCCTAGCAAATTAGCTAGTTAAGCTAAAACATGCTCTCGTGGTCGATGAAAACATGGTTACGTGTACATATTATAAGTAAGTATTTAATTTTATGTAACTTTCATTTAATAATATAAAGTAAGATAATATTTAATTTTGCAAACTATTATGTCGTTTCCTTGATGGAGTCCTTAACGTTACCAATTTTATTGGAATCCCCAGTGTTGTGTTTTTATTTTTTTAATTTTAGAAAAATGTAAAATTAGTCGTTCGACCAAAATTAATTGCATTCTCTAGCTAAAAACTATGCAACATATTCATAATTTATGTATATAATTTACATATATACAAAATATATATATTTTTCAGCTATTATTTTTTGGAGCGGTCAAAATATTTTTTTTCTTTTTTTTACTGAGAGTATCTCTCTCTCTCTCTCTCTCTCTCTATATATATATATATATATATATATATATATATATATCTTCAATAAATATATACAGTAGGGAAGGCGCTTGATTCTCTTTCAATTATCTGCAGGGTTAGAGAGCGGTGATCGATGCAGTTCTTGGGCATGCAGTAGGTTGATTTTGAAAGTACAAGAGGGGGTGAATTGTCAATTTTTCTTTTTATACCCTAAGTAGTTGACTAGTTTACTAATTAGTCGACTGAAGGTAAGAACAACGTATAAATAGAGCAGAAATAAAATACAGGAATAATAGACATCAGGATTTTTATACTAGTTCAGATTCAATGTGAATGTTACGTCCAGTCCCCTTGGATTTCAAGGGTGTTCTCTTTCAGTATTTGATATTTTTCAATACAAGAGAGTTGATGTAGCTATACACCAACAACTTAGTCACTATGTTACTTCTCGCTTCTTGATACAATGATTCACCAGTATTTTCCTCTCTTTCTTCGCTCACTTGTTACACAGTAGTATGAGCACCTAATTTTTGACTATATTTGAATTTTTATCACCTTCTACTATTAAAATATTTTTAAAAATTTAATATATATTCTTTAGCTTTGTTACACTTTTTTTATATATAGGGTAAAAATTAAAAATAATTTAAAAGGTCAATTATTACTATTAGTATTTTTTTTATTTTTTATCTTTATTTTAAAATAAAATAATTTAAAAAAAAAACAGAAAAAAATTATTTTTTAAAAAAAAATTTCGGATGGGAATATAAAAATAGGAAAAGTAGAAGTATGAAATTAAAAAGTAAAACAACAACAACAACAACAACAACCCAGTATAATCCCACTAGTGGGGTCTGGGGAGGGTGGTGTGTACGCAGACCTTACCCCTACCCTGGGGTAGAGAGGCTGTTTCCAAATGACCCTCGGCATCCTTCCCTCCAAGAACTCCCCACCTTGCTCTTGGGGTGACTCGAACTCACAACCTCTTGGTTGGAAGTGGAGGGTGCTTACCATCAGAGCAACCCACCTTGTCTAAAAAAGTAAAAAATTAAAAAGTAAAAGTAGGTAGAAATTGTTTAATAAAAAGTAAAATAAGTGAAAATTAAAAAAAAGAAAAGTAAACTAAGTGGAAAATAAAAAAAAAGAAAAGTAAAAGAAATGGAAAATTAAAAAAATAAAAGTAAAGGAAAGTGGGGAATTATTTTTTTTTTAAAAAAGAAGAAAAATGGGAAGAAAAAATTCCGAAATTTTCTTTCTATAAATAGAAGAGAAATAGAGGGAGGAAGAAGAAAAAAAAAGAGAGGAGGGAATTGAGAGAATTTTATTTTCTTCTTCTACGCTAAGGGAATTTCTACTCGTATCATTCTTTATTCGTCTCTTCTTTTTGAAAAATCTAGCTATTCATCAACCAAAACCCAACAAAAATATAATATTTTCTTTTTCATTTTAAAATTACAAAAATAAACATTTCGAAATCTTAGTCAATGGTTACTTCATCTAAACTTTTGGAAGCATATTAGGACAACTATTTGGGTAATCGAAAATTAGAAAAGAACAAGAACAAGAAAAGAAAAGAAAAGAAAAAAGTTAAAGAAAAAGAGCCACAAAGACGAAAGAATGAAGTATTTGCATTCCCATGATTCACTATTCAAACTTTACTTGATAAGTCTCCACATGCATGAAACATAAGTGCTCCACTAGAAGCTGCAGACCAGATTGGATTTGCATTTAGCAAATAACCAAAAGCAATGCTTTAAAAGTCGTGGGCGTAAGGCAAGCCGTTTTACATATGCATCAGCGAGGCGTAAGCCTCGAGGTATAGAGCGTAAGCCTCGAGGTATAGAGCGTAAGCTCTATAGGTATTTAATTTTTAATATTTTATAAAATAATATAATTACAGTAAATATTTATAAACAGGTAAAATTGCATAAAAATTAAAGAAAACTATAAATATGTGGTATATATGTATATATATATATGTTCTCCATCCCCACAAAAAAATTAGTCAAACCAATCTATTATACTCTACTTATAAGCACAAGTAACTTGAGTCTAAAAGAATAAAGTTTTCTACATGGAGGAACAAAAAAGATGGCTAACTACAATTTGAATTTTGAACTTGCTGTTATGAAGGAGAATGAAGTTCTCTTTATATTTATAAAAAAAATTAAATATTCGTTGCTTTTGGGAGATATTAACGGACTAGCGGACAAGATAAAAAATTGGAAAAGGCCATAAATTAGGGCTTCAATCAATAAAAAAGTTCTTGACTTTTTCATTTAATACATTTCAGTTCCTTTTTAAAATATTGGAGTAATTAACAAGCTGACTTTTGAGAATTTGGGTTTTATATGAAGAACTTATTTACCAAATTTTCTTTTAATTTGAAACAGTTTCTGGGGCTTACGCCTCACTAAAACAACGCGCCTCAAACACCCGGGCGTACGCCCCGAACGTCCGAGCATATGCCCCGAATTGCTGGACGTACGCCTCTTGAAACTTTCGCCCCACACCATCGCCTCGGGGCGTTTTTGGTGCGCCTTGCCCCAGGGCTCGCCCTAAAAATGCCTTTTAAAATACTTACAAAAAGACAAAGAGAAATGAGAAAAAAACCTTTGGGAATGAATTTAACTGAGCTTTGGGAATGTAAAGTCAGATAATATTTAATTTTGCAAAATATTATGTCGTTTCCTTGATGGAGTCCTTAACGTTACCAATTTTATTGGAATCCCTATTGTTGTGGGGTTTTTGTTTTTTTGGAAAAATGTAAATTTGGTCGTTCGACCAAAATTAATTGCATTCTCTAGCTAAAACATATGTAACATATTTATATTTTATGTATATAATATACATATGTACAAAAAATATATATTTTTCAGCTATTATTTTTTTACATTTACTAGGCCGTGTGCCTAGGGCTAGGTTTTATATAAATAAAAAAAGAATAAAAAATAAAGTGTCAGGAAGTCTTAGACGATGAAAGTAATAAAATTTGAAGAGTACATAGTTCCTATTATCATTGTTGAATAATGAACTCAACATTGATATTACATTATGCAACCTAATAGGGTAAAGGGACTGATTTATAAAACTAGCCATGAAATGTCTTCACAGTTGAAGCTCATATGAAATCTTCTTTTGTTGCGCGTTTGATCATATTCCTAGTGGTGAATCAACTGTGAGAAGAAAGAATCCAGTATCATGCCTGTCCAACTGATTTTTATGTCTACATCTGCATTTTTTCTTGAAACTAGAAATGTATCTGCTTTCTCCAAAAATATGGTACAACAATACTCACCTCTCAATGACTGTAACGTCCAGCATGTATGAGCCTGTGTGAGCATACACTGTTTGTGAAGAAAATCATGTGATCTGAAGATGTCATCTGTTGCTATTAGTGGTTAGCACCATTCTTGGGATTCAAATTAATGAGATGCATTGGGGTATTATTCTACACTGCAACCTTTTCCCCCATTTTTGAGTGCCAAAATTTCCAGTCAAATAGGGAGTCAACCAACAAACTGGGCATATTTTGCTCGCGTGTGCCCTATTTGAGCAGGTGATCATGGGATCTCCAGCATCCCTCTGTGTTAACAATTCTGGGCATTAGTCTCCATGCCTCTATGCTTGTGCATATTATTAGTACACCTTCAAGATACTGAGCATTAAATATTAATACCACCCTTTGAAGTTGTAGCAAATAGTAGGTCATCAATACAGTATCATTCCTGTTTTTGCATTCACTTTTGCATTACCTCCTTCTGTGTTTTGTTGAGGTCTTTGTATGGAATCCCTCATGGGTTGTCCTACCATTATGTCGCATTAAGATATATACCCAATTTGGATCAAATGAGTCCGAGATATGTTGCCAGACAAGCCATGTCTTTACTTGAAATCTTTGCATGATTTGATCTCTGGGTTATTGCATGAGAATGCTGCATTGAGATTATACATCTCAACACAACCATTTTACCCAGCAAAATTCGCCAACTCCAACTGTTTGAATGAACTTTCATTTGTAAAAGCTAGGCAACAGTTTTTTCCTTTCCTGTCCTTGTTGCTATGCTTGTGCTAATTCATGATTCCCTTTTAATGGAATGAGCCACCAATTGAAGGTTCGTCAATAGATAAGGCATTGCTACAAAATTGTTCATAATTTGCATTATGCACCAGTATTGTAAACAATTGAACCAGCACATTTCGATTGAGTTTGCGTGTGTTTTCCACTGATGATCTAAGTGACCTCCTAAGTACCTCATTTTCTGTAACTTGAGGTGTAAATATGAAGTTGCAAATCATCCTATAACACCCCCATTGCGCCGGTTTTATTTGCCAAAAATATCTGTATACAATTAAAATTCTGGGCAGCAGAATGCTCCCCCTTGCTGCTATGCTTGTGCCTATATTCAATTCCCTTCCAGTGGAATGAATGCTAAGTACTAATACCACCAGCTGGAAGTTCCTCAAATAATAGAGCAACGAGACATTAGCTTTTCTTGCAAAAAAGAAGACAATGTTAGTAAAATATTGCATCACCATGCTCTTTTCCAGAAGGATTTGAGCATGGTAATTAATTATGTAAGCTCCAGTTTCCCCCTATTCTACTCTTCCTTCTTCACCTCCTAGTTCTTTGTGACTTTTACTCTTAAATTTGGGCATTGCATCTTGTCTTCATTCACTATCCTCTTACCTTGGGTGTCCAGGTGCCATAAATCATAACACTCAATATTACCAACATCAAGAGCATAGTTTGCTAAGTGATCTGCCAATTAGTTCCCCTCTCTGAAGATGTGTGACACCCTGATACTACACTCCTCCTTCAGTCTTAAAATTTCCTCTACCTGATCAACAATACACCAAAGTGGCTTCCATAATCCCACGATTATATTCTTCAGTAGCATTGAGTCAGTTTGCAGCCATATTTTTGTGTAGTTTAGTGCTTTACACAGCCTCAATGCTTCCACAATTGCTATTGCCTCTGCTTCATTATTCGATCCTTCTGTGATTTCCAATCCTTGTGCATATCTCAAATCACCAGCCTCATCCCTCAAACAAAAACCAATAGCACTTCTTCCCGGATTCCCTCTACATGCTCCATCTGTATTAACTTTGATCCAATCCTCTAATGGAAATTCCCTGATTACTTTTTCAAACTTCAATCGTGGAATATAGTTCTCCAACATAGTCAACAGATCTTGCCACTTGTGAGGCACATGTAGGCCTGGTTTTCTTACTTGAACTAAAGCTTGAAGAGTTGTTGAAACTTGGTAAATGACTCTGCTAATTGAGACTGCCCCCCATACTTTAGGCTATTTCTTCTCTTCCACAGTTCCCACACAATACACGAAGGTAACGCCTGCATTATTGGATTAATTCTGGGTAACACCTGAGCAGTCCAATACTTAGTAATGGCTTGGTGCAAAGACAATTCTTCCATTGCAGCTCCTGCTCTCATTAGGAAGTATCTCCACATCGTAGTAGCAGCCTTTGATGTGAAAAACAGGCGACTAAAGTTTCCTCCTTAAGATCAGCACAACACCAGCACCTCGATGGCATGAAGTATCCCAGTCTTCGCATGAAATCATCAAGAGGTAGTTTGGCTTTCCATACCTTCCACATGAAGAAAGCTATTTTAAATGACAGTCCCTTCACTCATATCATCTTGTAAGCTCTTCTAGGATCGTCCTTCCTTCATAGATAATCCCAAGCTGATTTTACACTGAAATGGCCTCTAGTTTCAAGCATCCAGTAGGGAGTATCTAGGACATTATTCATAACTGGAGGTATAATCTTCTCTACAATGTGCATTGCAAATTCTTCAGGCAGAACTTCCAATAATCTATTTACATTCCAATAACTATTTTCCACCACATCACATACATTGTGAATGCCTTCATCAATCCTAAATTCTTGAGGAACTAGGAAATATAAGGCTCCCAATCCAGTCCAGTTGTCGTACCAAAATAGTGAGGATCCCATTTTGGGCTGCCAAGTGATTTGATGCTCGATTAAGTCTCTACATTCCACCATTTTCCTCCACACATGCGACCCTTTTCTCAATGGAACTACTACTGCGTTGAGTTTTTTGCAGTACTTTTGACTCATAAAAGAGCTCCAAAGACTTGGCTTTATTCTGAAATTCGACCATAGTTTACAGAAAAGTGCCTTAGTTACATCATGCAGAGATCTGAATCCAATTCCCCCTCCTCACATGGCATACAAAGAGTGTTCCATGAAGCGCAATGCCTGCTAGAACCTCCCACAGAACTACTCAAAAGAACTGGGCAAAAATCTTGTGGAGCTTATTAATGACAAAGTTTGGGGGATTAACATCAGATAGCAAGTGTATTGCCATACTTTGCAGGACATTAGATATTTAAACTGCCCTACTTCCTATCGATACTAGTTTACCTTTCCAAGCCTATAGTTTGTCCAACACCTTTGTGATTAAGCCTTGGTAATAATCCATTCTCCTTCTTGTATAAAATATGGGGCAACCAAGATAAATGAATGGAAATTCCTGCCTTCCAATACCAGTGATCCTCTTGACTTTCCTAACCACCTCCAAATCAGTCGAATGATGCATGTAAATGGCAGATTTACCTTTGTTCACAAGCTGCCCAGATGTAGTCTCATAAGCATGCAAAACTTTCATCACTAAACGCAATGATGTTGCATCTGAGGAGAAAAATATGACAGTGTCATCTGCATAGGCAAGATGATTTATTTTTGGACTCCATTTAGGCAGTCCAAAACCACAAAAATATAAGTTCAAATGCAGGGCATTCAATCCTCTGGAAAGAGCTTCAACAGCTAGTATAAAAAGAGTTGGTAATAAGGGATCTCATTGCTTGACACCCCTCGATGATTTGAAAAATCTATGGGGTTGTTCATTGATGAGCACAGAATACCAGTTATTTCCTATTATATCGAACACCAACCCAATAAATCTTTCGCAAAATCCCAGTTTCCTTAGCATTTTGGTCAGGAACAACCATGACAACCTATCATATGCTTTTGTCATGTCGAGCTTGATCACAACATTAGGTCCAGCCTTAGTTCTAAGCCTAATATCAGTGATAATTTCCTGAGTTAATAGAACATTCTCGACAATGCTTCTCCCCTTTACAAATCCTGATTGTTCCTCTGAAATCAGGTTAGGAAGTAGTCCCACCAATCTCATATAGATCATCCTCGAAAACATTTTGTTGATGAAGTTACTGAGACTTATTGGTCTCATATATGAGAAGGTACTGACATCTTTCTTCTTTGGCAAGAGCACTAGATTTGTATGTGTCACACACTTCGGAAGTTACTGTCCACTGAAGAATACCAACACCATTGCATAAATGTCCTCTCCAATAATCTCCCAACAAGAATGATAGAAGGCAATTGTAAAACCATTTGGCCCTCTTGCTGATTCCCCATTCAATCCATATACTGCTTGTTGAACCTCTTCTCTTGTAGGCATACTTATCAGCTTTTCATTCTACTCCATCTCCACCAAACAAGACACATGATCAATAATATCGAATGCAGTAGGAATTACAGTCTCACAAAATTGATCCTTATAAAATTTTACTACTTCTGCTGCAATTTGTTCTTCCCCATCAATCCAGTTTCCAAGACTATTTTTTATCCTTTTGAGCTTCAATCTTTTCCTTCGACCATTAACTTGAGCGTGAAAGAATTTTGTAATCGTGTCACCATCCTTGAACCAAGCCATGCCAGATTTTTGTCTCCAAAACTCTTCTTCAAGTGCAAGGTATTTTATCATTTCAGCTTGAACCTTATGCAACCTTGTTCTATTCATCTGAGTAGGATATGCTTCAAATTTCCTTTCATGTACTAGTACAACTTCTTCCAAGCTCGCAATTTTCTGAAAAATGTCTCCAAAAGTTGCTCTACTCCAAGTAGACAATGCTTTCTTAAGCTTCTTTAATTTGTAATTGAAAAGTATAAATGGATTAGCACTGAAGTCTGCATTCCAATTCTCCCTAACTACATCCTTGAAAGTTTCATGCTTAATCCAGGAATTCATAAATCTGAAAGATTTCTTAATAGGAGAAGCTTCAATATCACATTTTAATAACATAGGGCTGTGATCAGATCCTATCTTGGATAGATGAGTAACCTCCAAACCTGGGAATGTTTGTTGTAGTTCCAAATTGCCCAAACAACGATCAAGCCTTTTGAAAATGCAATCTTCCTCTGCCCTTCCATTCTATCGGGTAACTATACTTCCTTTGAAGCCCAAATATGATAAATTGCAGGTGGTACTACAATGTCTAAAATCGTCTACTTCATTCAGAGACACTGGCAGACCACCAAACTTCTCTTCCTCATCCCAAATCACATTAAAATCACCTCCCACGAGCCATGGGACAGTCATATCCTTAGCCATTGCGTACAAAGAATCACATAACTCTATCCTCTATATAGCATCACATTTGGCATACACCAATGTGAGTATAAGTTCTACATGAGTGTGAAAAAGCTTCAAAGTCAGTTGTTGCACCATATTATACAGAATTGTAACTTCAAAAACGTCATCAATAAATGCCCATATTCTGTTTGACACATTCACCACAGCCTGTGCCAATCCAGTTCTTCTTCTATATTTCTCCATCTTGCTAGACTGTTGCATAGGTTCAAGAATCCCAATAAACTCAAAAATTTTCTGCCCGTGCATTGTGATCAGTCTCTCAAAGGCTTGCATAGTGTTCAGTGATCTGACATTCCATATGATTGCATTCATTACTGATTGTGAGATTTAGTCAGTGTTCTCCTTGTTTGTACTTCACCAGTTGTGGCAAAGAAAATATCCTTTACTTGTTTCTTTCTTCCTTTGACAGTTGATTTAACCTTTTCAATGTGCCTAGGAGAAAAATCTCCCTGCTTAGCTACATTAAGAAAATTTTATGCAGTAGATTCTTCATCTAAATCCTTGCCTGCATGATCGACATGAACTCCTACTTCTTTATCACCTTCTACAACCACAATATTGGAGTTCTTTTGAGTAGAGATCACAACCTTCTCTCCAATATTTTCCTTATTCTGCAACATTGCGAGATTCAATGGAACATTAGTTCCAGTTAAATCCTGACCTTGAGGCATTGGCATCTGTTTTTTAACTGCTTTTACACTCTCTTTTGTTTTGGAATTAGCAGCCATATCAGCAATAGTCTCCTACCCAGTCCCTCCTGGATCAATGACTTTTGATATCACCGCTTCTGACTTATTTCCCACAGTATTGTTCTGACCCACATTGATATGTTGTTGCTCATTGAGATCAACCTCATTATTGATTAGATTTTTGTTCCTCAGTAGTATCTGAAGCATTGGCATTACCATTTACACCTTGACCCTCCTCTTCGATTGCATCCCTACCATTTTCCTCATCACTTTGCATTTCAGCTGGGAGTTCCCCTTCATCTGAATCTTCTTCTATTTCGTCAGTCCATAATCTGCCTCTACTCCATTTAAGTTTCTCATTGCTTTTAAACTTCTCAAATTCATCATCAATAATCTATATTTTAGCAATATTCATTGCCAGTTTACCTTCCACTCTAGTATCATGTGATGGAATATCTTGGCATGAGGTATTAGTTGTAACCACATTGCCATTGAAAGCTCTTTGAACCTATTGAGTAGTAGTTTCCTTGTTTGCCTATTCCTCAGTCCTTCTACTTTAAAGCCTTGATACTTCACAATCCTTTTGTGCAAATATCCCAGGTGGACTAGGACTAGTAGTTGGAGCTACTGAGTTGAGTCTTTTCCGTGTTTCAGATGGATTCACATTGTTCATTTTCCTTACTTTGTCCCCAACAGATTTAGGATTAGTACCAGGTGTTGCAATACTTCTAATCCTATTTTCCTTAGGATTAGGAGTTCCATTTTGCCGATCATTTTCCTCTAACAGAACTAACTGATTCTTCTCATTATCTTCGCTACTCTCCATCTACAAGATTGCAAATTTATTAGTTGTTTTCACCTGTTGAGT
This sequence comes from Nicotiana otophora, assembly GCA_000715115.1. NCBI lineage: Eukaryota > Viridiplantae > Streptophyta > Magnoliopsida > Solanales > Solanaceae > Nicotiana > Nicotiana otophora. Next base: position 257,322 of record AWOL01S0012884.1, on the reverse strand, counting down.
AGTCTTCTCAACTGGTATGATTTCTTGCCTAGTTTTAGTCACATTCCCGACAACTTTTCCGCTCGTGAGAATCATTAAAGGAGCATTATTATTTTCCATGGTCTTCCATTATAGCTTTGACATCGTAAAGATCATCAACAGCAACCGTCTTGTCATTGCTTTGATTTTCGACTAGGTTGGGGTGCAAATACCAACATTCGATTTCATTGTGGCCTTGAAGCTTACACTCCTTACAATATTTCGGCAGCATGTCATAATGAACCTTTACCCAATCTATTCTTACCCCTACATTAACTTCATCATTAATGTCTAGACATATCTTCTTAGGTAGCTCGACCAACAAATCAACTAGAACTTTTACTCTCGCGCAACTCGGCCAAATTTTATTTATCGTCGCTGCATCAAGACATAGGGGCCTCCCCACAGCTGTAGCTAAGGAAAACAGACTTTTCTTTACAAAAAAGTAGGCAGCAGTCCAGGGAAAGAAATCCATGTCATCGCCATCATAGTTTCTTCACCTGCCTTAAATTTTGCATCGTAAATAAGAGTTCGCAATTGGTATTCGAACCCATCTTTGTCTTTGATGTAGCACGTACTCTTTGATGTGAAATCGAGGAAGTCTTTCCATAGAGTCAATCTAATTAACACATGACGATCTCTAAGAAATCGGATGTTGCACTCTCTTTTGATGCCACACTGTGTTGGTATGATTCGACGAAGCTCATGAATCTATGGAGATCCATATGAGAGTTTTACGATGACGGCATATAGAAGACCTTCAATAACATTCATTTGCTCTACTTCTGCCGCTGTGAATCTAATAACTGGATGATCATTCAATAAAGTAGCTCGCTGCATTGGAATGGGCTGCACTGAAGTTGCAAAAGTAGCCATCGCTGGAGGATTTAGTGTATTTGGTTTCAAAATCTTTGAGTAATCTAGAGGGAATGGATTGGTGTTTGTTGTTTTATGTTATTGTGCGACACTGGATGAGGGATGACCAGCCGAAAGAGATGGCTGGCCGCCGACCATTGTGGCCATTGAAGCTCAAAATTCTAGCTTTTCTGTGATGAACAGTAGCCAAATCACTGTTTCATTGATTTAATGGGTCGCTTTTGTGTCACTTGCATTGCACTGTACGCCACTGTAGCAGGCGGCTCTTGAGAGAAAAATTCTAGAGAGAGAATGTTTTTAGGGTTAGCTGATGATCGAAAGGATTGAGCTATTATTTTTTAGAGTGGCTAAAAATATTTTTTTTCTTTTTTTTTACTAAGAGTATCTAGTCTATACTAATATATATCTTGTGTGAATCATAATTTTGGGGATATTGTTTCAATAAATATATATAGTAGGGAAGGTGCTTGATTCTTTTTCAATTATCTGCAGGGTTTGAGAGCAGTGGTCGATGTAGTTCTTGGGCATACAATAGGTTGATTTTGAAAGTACAAGAGGGTGGGTGAATTATCAATTTTTCTTTTTATACCCTAAGTAGTTGACTAGTTTACTAATTAGTCGACTGAAGGTAAGAACAAAGTATAAATAAGGCAGAAATAAAATATAGGAATTAAATACACCAGGATTTTTATACTAGTTCGGAGGTGATGCATTGTATCAGGAAGCGAGAAGTAACATAGTGACTAAGTTGTTGGTGTATAGCTACATCAACTCTCTTGTATTGAAAAACTTTAAATACTGAAAGAGAATACCCTTGCAACCCAAGAGGACTGGACGTCTATATCTCCCTTAATGACATGATCTCTGATGAAATTATGCTTAATATCTATATGCTTAGCTCTAGAATGATGCACATTATTCTTTAAAAGGCATATAACACTAGAATTGTCACAAAATATTTGAATAGGTTTAAAGGATATTTCATAGTCACCCAATTGATGTGACATCAAAACAATTGTGCACAACACTGTCCAATGGAAATATAATCTGCCTCAGTTGTAGATAATGCAGCTGAGCCTTATTTCTTGTTGTTCCGGGATATTAATGCCTTTTCCGGCAATTGACATGTTCCACTTGTGCTTTTCTTGTCTTCTTTATCACCTGCAAGATCAGCATATGAAAAATCTTCAAGTGTAAAATTGTTAGATCGTGGGTACCACAACCCATAAGAAACAGTTCCGATGAGATAAGAATTATTCTCTTTACTACTGTCAGGTGCAATTCCTTAGGAGCTGACTGAAACCTGGCATATTTACACACATTGAACATGATATCTAGTTGACTAGCAGTTAGATAAAGTAAGGAGCCAATTATTCCATGATATTTTGTTTCATCCACTAAATTTCCCTTCTCGTCTTTGTCAAAACTTGTTGATGGGTTCATTGGTGTACCAATTGCTTTAGCACTACTCATGTCGAATTTTTGAATCAATTACTTTGTATATTTGGTTTGAGTGATAAAAATTTCCTCCTCTAATTGTTGAATTTGAAGTCCGAAGAAAAACGTGAGTTCTCCCATTATACTCATTTCGAATTCACTTTGCATGAGATTAGCAAAATCCTTGTATAAGAGAGTTAGCACTTCAAAAATAATATCGTCAACGTAGACTTGGATAATGAGATTACCTCCAGATGATCTTTTGATAAATAATATAGTATCTACTTTACCTCTTGTAAACCCATGATCAAGTAGGAATTAACTAAGCCTTTCGTACCAGGCTCGAGGATCTTGTTTGAGTCCATACAAGGCTTTAGTCGACTTATACGCATGGTAAGAAAATTGTGAGTTCTCCAAACCAAGAGGTTGTTTTACATACACCTCCTCATCAATAAAGCCATTTAAGAAAGCACTTTTGACACCCATCTGAAAAAGTCTAAAGCCTTTAAAGGATGCATATGCAAGAAGAATTCGTATTGGCTCTAATCGTGCTGCCGGAGCAAAGGTTTAATCATAGTCGACTCCTTTCTTCTGTGAATAGCCTGAGCTACTAATCTGGCTTTGTTTCTGACTACTTTTCCATCCTCGTTCAACTCGTTTCTTAAAACCTGTTTGGTTCCAACAATGGCAGCATTTGCTGGCTTAGTTAATAGTTCCCAGACTTGATTGTTGTCAGATTGATCGAGTTCATCTTGTATGGCCTATACCCAGATGGAGTCATTTAAGGCTTCCTTAATTTTCTTCGGCTCGATTTGAGAGATAAGTGCAATATTTGCCTTTTTCCTAAGAGTTTCCCTGGTTTTCACTCCTTCACTGGGATCCCTTATGATCAACTTTTGAGGATATTCTGGTTCGCTTCTTGTCACGACCCCAATTCAACATCTGTAGGATGTCCTGATGGCACCTAGTCTCGTAGACTAGGTAAGCTTAACAAATTACGGAATAACATAATAAGAGTCTGAAACTCAAACCTCAATTGTTGTAATAGATGAAAACTGCAAGTCAAAGAACTACAATCTCCCCAAAACCCGGTAGAAACAAGTCACAAGCTTCTAAGAGAAATACTAAATGTCTCTATACATCATAGTCTACTAAAACAAGGAAACAACATGATATGGATAGAGGG